>VSMD01137955.1:0-138982 GCA_008750895.1 Mirza zaza | reverse complement strand
AATCCAGCAACAAATATATATTAAAAAATCACTGTAACCCCTAACTACAGTGACTAAGCTTTATTCTAGTACTGCAAGACCAGTGCAGCCTTAGTAAATCTATTAATACCACTCAGTATAATAAAGATTCAATGAGGAAAATGCTAATATACATCAATGATAATCCTGACATATATTTTAAAAGCATTTGACAAACTTTAACATTTACTCTTGATTAAAAAGCAGAAACAAATTCCTAACAAGCTGAAACAGAAGAAACTGCCTGAACTTGATAATTACTTGCAAAAAATATTAGATCATTAAATATGAAATGTCCAATTTTGAATTAAAAGTGTAGTTTATTATATCTCAAACAGGAAGCAGTACAATTAATCAGAATATGCTCCAGAACTATCAACACAGTTTTGCCATCTTAAGGGTAGCTGGTTTATGCCAGCAACCAAGAAGCCTAGAGAGCGAGTGGCGATAAAATCACAAAAGGTGTTTTCCACAGCTTGTTGAGAATTGAATATTTTTCCTTGCAAGAAGTGGTCCAAAGGCTGGAAGAAGTGGTAGTCACTTGGTTCAAGATCTGGTGAATATGGTGGATGACAGAGAGTTTCTAAGTCAAGCCTGTGTAGTTTGAGCAGCATTGTTTTTTGCAACACGTGGTTTTGCAAGAGGATTAGTCTATCTCTATTGACCAATCTCAGCTTAATGGCAAGCATCCTCATAATTTTATCCAGTTGGTTGCAGTAGACGTCCGCTGTAATAGACTGACCAGGTTTCATGAAGCTGTAGTGGATAATACCAGCTCTGGACCACCAAATAGACACCATTAGCTGTTTTTGATGAATATTTGGTTTTGTACTGTGTTTTGGGACTTCATCCTTATCCAACCATTGTGCGGAATGCTTGCAATTGTCCATAAGAATCTGTTTTTCATCACACATAACAATACAGCATAGAAATAGTTCACCTTTATGTCATGACAGCAAAGAAAGGCAAGCTTTGAGAAGATGTCTCTTCAGACACTTGTTTAATTCATCCGGTACCCATCTATCCAGCTTCTTTACCTTGCCCATTTGTTTCAAATGGTCCAACATTGTGGGAATAGTAACATCAAATCTTGCTGCTACTTCACATATAGGTTGAGGTGGATTCAATTCACTATAGCTTTCAACTCATCATTGTCCACCTTGGTCTCAGGTCACTCACATGGCTCACTTTCAAAATTAAAATCACCAGAATAGAACTTCTCAAATCACTAACATACTGTGCATTCATTAGCTACATCCTTAGCAAACACTTCAATGATATTTCAAGCTGTCTGCACTGCATTGTTCCATGATGAAACTCATATTCAAAAATAACATGAGTTTTTGACTTAACCATTGCTCTCAAAAAAACGTGAAAGATAATCACAAGCCAAAATGTGCACTTGAAAGACTGAGGGTGGCCCTTCACAAATAGGAAAAAAACAAGAAGTGTCAAAGTGAAATGTCAGAGGTAACAACTGTCAAACTTAGTACTTAAGGAAATTGGACACCTCATACTTAATGACCTAATATTAAAGGTACTCCAAAGTCAAAGACAAGTAAGAATACTCTCATCTTAACAAATGAATATTGTACTGAGGGCCTCAGACAATGTGAAAAAATATGAAAAATATATAAGATTAGGCCGGGTGCGGTGGCTCACGCCTATAATCCTAGCTCTCTGGGAGGCCGAGGTGGGCGGATCGTTTGAGCTCAGGAGTTCGAGACCAGACTGAGCAAGAGCGAGACCCCATCTCTACTATAAATAGAAAGAAATTAATTGGCCAACTAATATATAGAGAAAACATCAGCCGGGCATGGTGGCACATGCCTGTAGTCCCAGCTACTTGGGAGGCTGAGGCAGCAGGATTGCTTGAGCCCAGGAGTTTGAGGTTGCTGTGAGCTAGGCTGACGCCATGGCACTCACTCTAGCCTGGGCAATAAAGTGAGACTCTGTCTCAAAAAAAAAAATATATATACATATATAAGATTAAAATGTTGGGAAATGAAAAGATAAAAATTGCATTATTTGTGGATAATTATTGATAATGAACTTTTCAACTGGAAAACACAAGAAAATTAAGGCAGAACAACAATTAACACAAGTAATTAGTAAGCTGGTATGATATAAAATACGCACATAAAATTTAATAACTTCCCTCCAGACCTACAATAAGAAAACTGCAACAGAAATAAGAGGAAGATCCCATTCAAAGGAATAAATGCTACAAAATTGCTAGGAATAAATTTGAGGGGGAAAAATACAACATACAAGACCAATATGAAGAAAACTATAAAACATCCTTGAAGGACATTAAAAAATGAATGACCCGAAAAATGACAGCCATGCACACTGTGGAAAGATTCAGTATCACAAAAATGTCAATTCTTTCTTAACAAGATTTAATAACAACACCAGTTCCAACAGAGTATTTTTTCTGTTTTTGCTTTAAAAAATAATAATTCTAAATTCATTTGGAAGAACTGATGTGTTAGAATCAACAAAATCTTCAAGAAAAAAAGAATAAAGGGAATCTAGTACCTTCTGGATATTGTTTTAAATTTAAAGCTACAAGAATCAAATGAGGATGGCACATTAGAAGACATTATCTGTATCACATTTAATAACAAAGGATTAACAAAAAATATCTTTTCAATAAATAAGTAGCTATTAAGTAATCCTATAAAAGGAAAATGAAGGATGTGAAAAGGCAATTTACGAAAGGGGAAAAGCCAATCTAATTTGAAAAGATAACGCATTACATAAGCATTTGGGGAAATGCAAATTAAAATATTGAGATGTCTTTCTTGATTTTTACCAGGTAAACTTAAAAAGCAGCAACATTAAATGCTGGCAGGAGTATGAGGAAATTATTAATAGATAGCATCATATAACTGATGGGAATATAAATTATTACAATCTTTTTGGCATATAATTTGGTAGGATTTATTAAAATATAAAATGAACACCTGATAATTGGGATAGCAATTCCATATGGAATCTATTCCTATGTACAAGGATAGTCACTGCTTTGTTAGAAATAACAAAAAGAGAATTTTAAAAAGACCTAAATGTTCATTAATCAAGAAATATTTTTAAATTTTATATAAGACTGTGGATGAGTATGCAGGAGGAAATTTAAAAGTAATAAGTAAATTGATAGGTATCATAATACTAAAAAAAAGTATGTTCCTATTTATGTCAAAAACAAAAATTTCCAAACCTATAAATATGTTTGTATGTAAGTTATTTAGGAGATATTTTAAGTCAATGGCTTATGCCAAATTATTGTTTTCATATGCCATGCTATCATACATAAGAGCTATCTGTAATTACAAAATATTTTACATAATTTATTCAAATTAAATATATTAAGTGCTGTTTTATAGCAACAAGCTATAGGTCATGATTATGTAATTATGTAAGTATTTAGCCAAAGCTTATATATTCAGACAGCATGTAACTTTTAAAATCTGACATTTAAGGTTATCTTCAAGCATGCTAAAAAGAGAATTTAATTGTGCTTACCAATATCATTAATCACTGCTCTTATTTTGGAGACAAAAGGACCAACTTCACTGGAATTCATTTTTGCTCTTTCCTTAAGGTCAGCACCTGCAAAGTTGTTTTATTTATAAATATAATCTAGTTATAAACAAAATTTTAAAATAAAGAATTGAAAATTTACTTAATATACAACTTGAAGATTCACTTAATTCATCTGTTAAAGGAATGACATTGCCCAAGTTTTCTTTCTCAATGACCACCATAAGCAAGAATGAAGTATTTATTTGTTCATACACCCACTGTGTGCCTAAAGCAATGCTTCTCAAACTTTCTGGTCACAGGACCCCTTCATACTCTTAAAGGAAAAGACTATGCTTGGTAGTTACTCTATTAGAAAACTGAAACTCAAAATTTTTAATGTTGATATGTTCATTTAAAAATATAAATAAACCCACTAATATCAATGTAAATAACTACAAATTGTTGCCACTATCTTGGTTCATGCAAAGACCCTAAGCAGTTTTACCCACCACAGCTTTTGCAGTGCATGAGTGCAAATGCCAACTCAGTGAAAAGGGCAAATCACCCTTTAGAGCTAGGAAAATTGTTCTGAGGTAGTGAATGCAGCAAATACCCACCTTCAAAACTGAGGACCACATTTGAGAATCACTTGCTTTAAAGTGTGAACAATCTGACAATCTCAAAAATATGACTTTATTACAGAATCATAACTTTGGAAAAGATAAAAATAAACACATGGAATTCCTTAAGGGATCATTAACTCTGAGCTCAACAAAGACATTTGTTTTAATAAAATTAAAGATCTGAGGGGAAAAATTTGTTCCCCATTTTAGTAAACAAACAACAAAGTAAACTTACAGTATAGAAGGAATACACTCAGAGATTTACTCTCTTATTAGTCCATTATAAATTAGTTATGACTATACATAATATCATTTTATGAGCTGCGGCTGGGACTTTCTGATCTCACACACTTCCAGGAGAGAGAACTGGAGTAGGCAAAGCACATATCCTACAACCCATCAGTTCTTACATATATATACCCTAGAACATCTTTCACACACGCAAGAAAATGCATACAATAACATTCGCTGAATTTTAGCACACACATAATAGCAAAAACTGGAAATAGCCTAAATATCCAACAGGAGAATAAAATTAGGACATATTTATAGAACAGATTGTTACACATACAGCATAAAAATGAAAGAATCTTTGCTTCACAGACTTTAAAAAAAAAAGGAAATGAAAGAGTCACAGCATAAATACAGATAAATCTAACATAATACTGAAGAAAAATAAAATTATAAAAAGATACATAGGATACTAACCACTTATATAAGTTTCTAAAACAAGAATGCTATTTAGGCGTAGAAAACATGAATGCAAATGATAAATGACAAATTCAATTTGTGGTTTTAGGGGTGGGGTATGATCAGCAATGGGTACACAAAGGACTTCCATTTTATCTATAATATTGTATTGCTTAGGTCGGGTAGTGGGTGCTCAATATGTTAGTAATCATCAAATGGCTTTGGATGCCTGACATGTCTTTATGATTAATTTTTTCACGAAGAGTTACAATTTAACAAAGAAGAAAAATGTTAGCAGGCTCAAAAAAACATTTGCTAAAAGAAATAATAAATAGTTTAACCTAGTGCCATTTAAAATTGAGAATATAATTTAAAATTGAGAATATAAAATGTGGCGCACCACGCGCTACTACATATGTTGGTTAGTAAGAGCAGCTAAATGTTGTGCAATGTGGGGTAGGGAAATGAACAGCACGAAGAGGAGCCAAGGCAATGAAAAGAAGAAAGCAGCCATGGGCTCTGGTGGCCCTGGAGAAGACCCTGCAGCCGATCCAGCAACTAACCCACTTGGCCTCGGGGTAGGTTAGCCACCAGGCTGTGGTCTAACACGCCACCTGGTTCTGACTCTGACTTCACGGCACACTGGAAACCACACTCCGGGCCTGAAGGGACGGGGCTGCCGGAAGCCAGAACAGGAGCTGGCTCCTGGCACCGGTGGCCCATTTGCCCACACCAGTCCCAGGGAAGAGGTATGGAAGACTGTCTGCGCTATCTAGTGGGGCCTTATCCACGCAACAGAAGTGCTGAGACTTCTTCTGGATCCAAGGTTTATTTTAGAAATAATTACCTTTCTCCATGGAATGTTAAACATGTGCAACCTTGAGACTACCTTAAAAACTTTGTTAATATCTATTCTGCTTTCAATTTGGAAACACATACTGAAATCTCAAACACTAAAAATACAGTTTCACCTCTATTCTTTCTGAGATCATTTGAAGTACCCAAAATCTTCTTTGAGGCCTAATATTTCTCAGTTCCACTACTTTTTACATTCAAATCCTTTACATTCACGACCATTTGAAAACTTCCTTCTCTCCAAAAATCTCAAAATCTCCTACCAGTCCTGATACCAACTTATTAAGAAACAAGAAAAGAAATTCTACTAGCACTCACCACTGACGTTATCCACTTGCAAGGACCTGAATTCAGATACCCTGCCCTGTCTCCTGTTACTACAGATGGATTAACTCATGAAGGAGACTAAGCTGTGCCCCTGTGCACTGCGTTCAACCCCTTGTCTCCTCAGGGACATTTCAGCATTTACACTCTTCCCAGCTGGCATCAACATTCCCTCTCTACAGACTCATTCTCATCGACATACAATAATGCTGCAATACTGCCATCTTAAAAATAAAAACACCCCCCGAAGACTTACGCTGCCAGTTATGACCAAATACGTTATCATCAGACCAGTTCTCCATGAACCACTGGAGAAAATACAAAAGACAGTTATTTGAGAGTAATGGAGAGTGACTGAGGCAGCCAGGACATAAGAGGCTAGAAAGCCAGAGAGAAGGGAAACTACGGTAAACCTTTGCCTTGCCCTCACAAAGAAAAGGATGTAGTGACTCATAAACTTGGGTCACGGGGGACCAAAAGGCCTGGCAGGAAGCACCAGCTCAGAAGTCTCTGCAATCTCCTAGAGCTGGGAGACCAGCACTGGCAGTGAGGACTACTGACCCAGCCAGAACGTAGAGCCCGAGAACCTAGAGAAAAGAACTGCAGAGGGAAGAGCCTACTTGAGGGAGACGCATGTTTCTGAGACAAATGTAAGTTTCCAAACAATCTCACAGAAATGGGAGAAAAAATTGGAGCTCAGAGCTTGCCAAGGAAGAGGACCTATAAATACTCCAAGCTTTCAACTGAGACCTCTGAAGGTTAAATATAAAACAAGACAAATACAAAGAAAACCACACCAAGTCCAACTGCTGAAAGCCAAAGACAAAAAGAGAATCTTAGAAGCTGCCAAAGAAAAAAGACACCTGAATATCTAAAAACGACACCAAGACTGACAGCTGACTTCTCAACAGAAAATGAATGACACCTTTAAAGTGGAGAAAGAAAATAACTGCCAATCTAGAACTCTAACTAGGCAAACCCATCCTTCAAAAATGACGGTGAAGTAAAGACATTTTTACACACACACACACACACACACACACACAGTCACCAGCAGTGCCACACCAAAAGAAACACTGAGGGAGTTCTTTAGGAAGAAGAGTATAAGAGCAGATTTTTAAATCTTATTTTGCATTGCTTATGAGAGTTGTATTTGTATAGGAGCACAGAATGGCTAAAGGAAAAAGGAAAAAAAAATGCTAAAAGTAGCCAAAAGGAACTTGTAAAATTATCCTACTATCTGACAAATAAGATCTAAGGCAAGAAATAGTACTCAAGCTAGAAGGGTCAACGTATAGTAATAAATAAGATAATCTACTAAAAAGTCACAAGAATTTTAAATTGGGATTACATATAGAAAGACAGCCCCAAAATACATAAAGCCTAAACCGACAGAAGCTAAAAGGAAAACTGACAATCACAGTGGATTTTTAACAGATGTCTCTCAGTAACTGATAAAACCAATAGGCAAATACCCTTATCAAGTATCCCTACCTATCACAATATATAAAATGAGAAAAAGTTAATGCCAAAGTACATGAGAAAAGAAATAATAAAAACAGAAGCCATGGATACATGGATGGATACTTTCCAGACAGCCCTCATATTTTCCTATAAATTTGCCTTTCCTAGACGTTTCATATAAATAAATTCATGTAATACATGGAATTATTTTTGTTTTCTTTCACACAGCATGTTTTTCAAGTTTATCCATGTTATAAGCATGAAATTAGTACTTTTTTCTTTTTACCACCAGATAGTGTTCCACTGTATGGACATACAAATATTTTGTTTATTCGATCATCAGATAATAGACATTTGGATTATTTCTACTTTTTGGCTACCATGAATAATGCTGCTATGCACATTTATTTACAAGTCTGTGTGTGAGCAAATGTTTTCATTTATTCAGCGTAGATACATGGAAGTGGTATTGCCAGGTCATATTGTAAATTTTGTTTAACTTGGTGGAGGACTTGCCAAACTGTTCTTCAAGGTTTGCTGCACCAATTTACTTTCCTACCAGCTACGTATGAGGGTCTGTTTTCCTACAAAATCATCAACAATTGTCTTGTCTTTCTGATTACAGTCATTTTAGAAGGAGTGAAGTGGTATCTATAATGGTTTTACTTTGCATTTCCCTAATAGCTAATGAGGCTAAGCATCTTTTCATGTGCTCACCGGCCATTTATACAGCTGCTCTGTGAACGTCTATTCATGTCTTTTGCTCATTTTTCTTTACTGAGTAATTTCTTTTTTCCTTATTGAGTTCTAAGAGTTACATGTTAGATACAAGTTCTCAAACATGATTTACAAATATTTTCTCCTAGTCTGTGACTTGTCTTTTCATTTTCTTGGTTTTTGAAGCACAATTTTAATTTTGATTAAGTTCAATTTATCAACTTTTATCACTTGTGCTTTTGGTGTCATATCTAAAATCAACACTCATTCTTGATTAAATTCCCTGTGCAAACTAGGAAGAAAAGGGAATCTTTCAAATCTAATAAAAAGTAAATGTAAAATACTTATACCTAACATAATCTTTAATGGTCAATTATTGAATGCTTCCTCCCCGAGATCAAGAAAGAGACAAAGATGCTCCCTATCAGTTTTACAGACTGTAACACATGTGCTAGTAAGTGTGATAAGACTAATTTAAAACTTACAAGAGAAGGGCAGGGTCAAGATGGACAATCCGACACAGGTGGTACGTGCCTCCTCCACAGAGGAGAACCAGGGCAGTAGGCAGATTCTCACATTCCAAACAGTCACTTGGGAGAGAAAGCTAGAGAACACTAGGCTTCACTAGAGAAGCAACAGGAAGCACCAAAAGTAAGGAGAGGGTTCATGGCATGTGCCCAGTCCGATGCCAGCTAACCACTGGAGAAGCTCCTGGACACAGGAACGGAGAAGCTCGCAGGGCTCTTCTCTCTGAAAGGAGCCTGTATGAGCTTGGCTACAAGAGAAACCCGCCACCCGGACCCACCCAAACCCACTGCAGGACCCATGCAGGTCTTGGGCCTAACCAGGGAGCTGCGTGGAGATTGCGCAGACACACTGTTCCAGAAAGGGAACTCACACTGAAGCCAGCAGGCATCCGAGCCTAGAGAAGCTGGAGTCGGGCATCATTCTTAGAGCCCAGATCCTGCAGGTACAGCAGCGGATGCTGTGCAGCTCCAAGGAGGGAGAGAGGAGTCCAGGCACTGCCACACACCCCCGGGAAGTTCCCCATTGCCCTGATGTGGGCTACTCACTAAGATGTGAACAGACAGCATTTTCCAGTTTCTCCTTCATGCTGACTGCCTGGGTGGGGCCCCAGCCTTTCTGGTCAAAGGTTCAATGCACCATTTTGAGAGTTTGACTCTGGTCTGTGACCTGCCCTCAGGCTGAATGTTGGCTTAAGACAGCTGTAGCTGCCACCTGGCTGGGGAAAGGCAGAGGAAACAGGCTTTCCAGCACGCATCTGGGATGGTGCCCACCATCTTGCAGCTGGCTACCGTGGGACCGAACCCCAAGCAAACCGCACTACCCAGTTTCTTGCCAGCACAGCCAGACTCACAAGGGCTCTGCCCTCTCTGGGCATGGGCCAAGGGCACCATTTTGGGAATCTAAAGCCAGGCAGTGCCCCAGCCTTTGGGCTAAATTCAGGCTGACACAGCCTTGCCCAGCTGAGGAGGGACAAGAGAGCCTCAGTTCTCCTACACACACCTGGGACAATTTCTGCCACCTTGCTATGGGTTTCTGTGGTAACCCAGCTGTGAGCAGACAGCACCTTACATACGCAGTGAGCCTAGAAGGGACCCCATCTTTCCTGGTCACAGGCCCAAGGTGCCAGTTTGGGAGTTTAAGGTTGGGCAGTGCCCTGCACTCAGAATGAATATGGGCTGACACAGCTGCAACTCCACCCAACTGGGGAGCCCTAGCTCTCCTACCTAGTCCTAGAAGAATTCCACTGCCCTGCTGCAGCAAGACTGAGATGCAAGCAGACAGCACTCCATCCGGCATCTTGCCTATGCTATTTTCCTGGAAGAGGCCCCACCCTCTCTGGTCACAGGCCCAAGGGGCCATTTGGGGACTTTAAAGATGGGCAGCCCAGGAAAGGACATAGAGATAGGGACCTTCCCTCTTCTAACCATCCAAATTGCAGATGTACCCACATCTGCTCCAAAGCATGACCTTGTAGTACAGGTGAGTTGTGGGACACCCCCAACAGTACTCTGCTCATCACACCCAGGTTCTGCACGGTGGGCGCAACTCACTTCCCTCCCTTCACAGACAGGCAGTGTTTCTGTAGCTGACCCAACCCATGAGTCCTAGCCCCTGGGATTCTCTCACTAGATCCATAGCCAATGGTCCCTAGCACCCACTTAGTCTGCAGTAGCCTTAGGGAACCATTAGGTCCCAGGGAAACTGGGTCTCCTGGAGCTTGGACATTTAGGGCGAGCTGATTCCAACTGCACACCAAAGGATTGCTTAGGACAAAGGGGACCAGGGCACCAGCTCCTCATCATTCAGAGCCTTCTTTTCCTCCTCCACTCCACTGTCCACTACTGCCAAGGCAGCTATGGCTCTTTCTGCTCGGGACTGAGAAGGACTCCACAGGGGACAAAACACCCTGGGCACTTGAGAGCAGCTGCCCCTCACAAAGCATTCATCACACCCAGGATTACGCGGAGTTTGGGGTTCAACTCTTTTCCCTCGAAAAAGTTGCAGCAAGCGCTTTCATGATCCCAAGGATGATAGCTATCACTTGCCCAGAAAGAGTGTGGGCCTAGCAGTTGTCTCCCTGAGCTGCCTGTCTCTTCAGGGAGGAATGCCCAGAGGCCCTGGAGGCAGGTCCCTTGTACAACCACACCTCCACACCAGAGCATTTCAGCCACAGTCAGTCTGGTAGCCCTTCACACAGTGGGTTGAGCTGCCTCCACCACTTCAGCCGCAGCAGGGTCGGAGTGGGAGCTGGGAATCTGGACACGTTTTTGCTTCCCAAAGGGCAGAGACCACTGTTACTGCCAAGAGAAGGAGGTATGAGCAGCCTGTGCATCCCACAGCTGCAAGTCTCTGCTAATCCTGCCAAGAAGGGCTCACCTCATCTGTTGCAGGGCTCAAAGTACATTGCCCGTTTCCTGCCTGAGCATTCTTCTGGAGCAGGAGATCACCCCAACCCTCACTATAACAGCCAGCCCCAGAATACAGGGAGGCTTGAAGGCAAGGTTGCCAGCCCAGTGTCAGTCTGGTCTGCCCAGAACTCAAAGACATCACCCAGGGGCCTAGGCACTGGGGATTACCTAAACTACTTCACCGCCACTGGCATCTGAACACTCTCCCAGGGGTCTGAGGTCAAACCGACACAAATTACTAGCAACAAACACCACAGTGGGTACCCACGTGCATGAGCCAAAAGGCAGCCTACCTCTCCCTCTCTACACTGGGTAGGAGAGCTCCCAGCAGAGAAGTGGTGAACCACAAAGCTATCTGTTCTGAGGTGAAGGAAGAGGTTCCAGATGAGAAGGAACCAGCATAAGAACTCTGGAAATATAAAAAAGCAGGCTGTTTCAACACCCCCAAAGAATCACACCAGATCTCTGGTAATGAACTCTACCACAAGGAAATTATTAAAATGTTAGATATGGGATTCAAAATGTAGATTGCAAGTAAGCTCAATGAGATCTATGAGAAAGTTGAAAACCAACACAAAGAAACCAAAAGAGTAATTCTGGACATGAATGAAAAATTCCCTAAAGCAATAAATATTTTAAAAAATAACATTAATAACAAAACTTTAAAGAGTCATTTAGGGAACTTCAAAATACAGTGGAAAGCTTTATCAACAGACTAAACCAAGCAAAAGAAAGAATTTCAGAGCATGATGACAAGACTTTAGAACTAACCCAGCCAGTCAAAAATAAAGAAAAACTTGATAAGAGAAATGAACAAAGTCTCCAAGAAAAATATAGGATTATATAAAACGTCCAAGCATAAGAATCATAGGTATCCCTGACAGAGAAGAAGAAAAAGCAAAAATTACGGAAAATCTATTTGTGGGAAGAATGGTGGAAAACTTCCCTGGTCTTGCTAGAGATTTAGACATCAAGATACAAGGTCAACAAACTCCTGGAAGATTCACTGCAAATAAGACATCACCAAGGTACATAGTCATCAATCTGACCAAAGTCAAAGTGAAGTCAAAAATCATACAAGCTGCAAGACAAAAGCATCAACTAACTTACAAAGGAAAACCTGTCAGACTAACAACCAACTTCTCAGCAGAAATTTTACAAGTCAAAAGGGATAGGAGTACCATCTTTGGTCTTAAACAAAATAACTGTAAGACAAAAATGTTACATCCTGCAAAACTAAGTTTCAGAAATGAAAGAGAAATAAAATATTTCCCAGACAAGCAAACACTAGGGGAATCTGTCACCACTAGACCTGTAAGAAATGCTCAAAAGTGCTCTAAACACCAAAAAGATCTGTGTAAGAACATATGCATGTGAAAACTCACAGAAACACAAGGGAAAATACAAAGCAACTAGGTAACAATCAACATGATGACTGGAACAGTATCTCACTTATGGTCTAAATGCCCCACTTAAAAGACACAGATTGACAGACTGGATAAAAAAACCCACACATCTGCTGTCACCAAGAAACCTATTTAATCTTAAGTCTCATGTAGACTCAAGGTAAAGGGGTGTAAAAATATTCCAAACAAATGGAACCCAAAGTGAGCAGGACCAGCTACTCTTTTATCAGATAAAACAGACTTTAAATTAACAATAGTAAAAAAAGATACAAGAAAAGCAATGAAAAAGGGGATTTCACAGCATGAAATGTCTACATCAAAAAAATAGAAAGGTCACAAATTAACAACCTAATGTCACATCTCAAAAAACTAGAAAAACAAGACTCCAATCCAAAGCTAGCAGAAGACAAGAAATAATATCTAAGCAAAACTAAACAAAACCGAAACAAACAATAATACAAAAGATCAATGAAAAATAAGTTGGTTCTTTGAAAAGAGAAAACCAGCAGACTATTAGCTAGATTAAACAAGAAAAATAATGGAGAGGATTCAAATAAGCTCAATCAGAAATAAAAAAGAAAATCCTTCATTGGAAGGGCAAAAAAAAAAAAAAAATAGAAAGAAAGAAAATATAAATATTACAACTGATAGCAAAGAAAAACAAAAGATCATCCCAAGACTACTATGAACACTATTAGGCACACAAACTAGAAAATCTAAAGGAAATGGATAAATTTTTAGAAACACACAAGCTCCCAAGCTTGAATCAGGAAGGAATAAAAATCCTGAGCAGGACAATAACGAGCAGCAAGACTGAATGGGTAATTAAAAATCTCCCAACAAGAAAAGCCTAGGACCAGAAGGATTCACAGCTCAATTTGACCAGACCTACAAAGAACAACTCGCACCTATCCTACTGAAACTATTCCATAACATGGAGAAGGAGGGAATCCTTCCACAAGTCATTCTATGAAGCCAGTATCATTCTGATACCAAAGCCAGGAAAGGACACAACAAGAAAACTACAGACCAATACTCCTCATCAACATAGATGAAAAAAATCCTCAACAAAGCATAAGCAAACTGAACTCAACAGAACATTAAGAAAAGAGTCCACCATGATCAAGTGGGATTCAATACAGGACACAAGGATGTTTCGACATACATAAATCCATAAATGTGATTCACCACATAAACAGAATTAAAACAAAAAACCATATGATCATCTTAATAGATGCATAAAACGTATTAAATAAAATCCAGCATCCTTTCATTAAAAAAACCTTAACAAACTAGGCACAGAAGAAACATACCTCAAAATAATAAAAGCCACATATGACAAAGCCACAACCAAAATCCTGAATGGGGAAAAGTTGAAAGCATTCCCCCTAAGAAATGGAACAAGACAAGGATGCCTACTTTTACCATTTCTATTCAACATAGTAGTAGAAGTCCTAGCCAGAGGAATCAGACAAGAGAAAGAAATAAAGGACACCCAAACTGGAAAAGAGGAGGTCAAACGATCCCTGTTTATCAATGCTATGATCTTATATCTAGAAAATCCTGAGGACTCTTCCACAAGACTCCTAAAATTGAGAAATAAATTCAGCAAGTATCAGGTTACAAAATTAACGGACACAAATCAGTAGCATTTCTGTACATTAATAACAGGCAAGTTGAGAATCAAATAAAAAACACAATACCATTTACGACAGCTGCAAAAAAAATTAAAATACCCAGGAATATATTTAACAAAGGAAGAATGATCTCTATGAGGAGAACTACATAAAACTGATGAAAGCAACCACTGAACTTCAAATTATACAAAGCTATAGTAACCAAAACAGCATGGTATTGGTATAAAACTAGATGCACAGATCAATGGAATAGAACAGAGAACCCAGAAATAAAATCATACATCTACAACCAACTGATCTGCGACAAACCAGATAAAAACATACATGGGTGGAAAGACACCCCCCCATCAATAAATGGTGATGGGAAAATCAGAGAGCTACATGCAGAAGAATGAACCTAGATCCCTAACTCTTACCATACACAAAAAATAACTCAAGATGGATTAAAGACTTAAATCTAAGACCTGATATCATAAAAATTCTGAAAGAAAAGTTAGGAAAAACTCTCCTGGAAATTGGTCAAGACAAAGAATTTGTGACTAAGATGCCGAAAGCAAATACAGCAACAACAAAAATCAATGGAACATAATTAAACTAGAAAGTTTCTGCACAACAAAAGAAATAATCAAGAGAGTAAATGGACAACCTACAGAATGGTTAAAAATATTCACAAACTATACGTCTGTCAAAGGACTAATATCCAGAATCTATAAAGAACTCAAACAAATCAGCAAGAAAAAAAACAAATAACCCCATTAAAAAGTGGGGAAAAGACACGAACAGACATTTTTCAAAAGAAGATATGCAAATGGCCAATAAACACATGAAAAAATACTCAACACCACTAATCATCAGGGAAATGAAAATTAAAATTACAATGACATATCACTTAATCCCTGTCAAAATGGTCATTACTAGAAAGTCAAGAAACAACAAATGTTGGCGTGGATGCAATAAAAAGGAAATGCTTATACACTTGTTGATGGGAATGTAAATTAGTACAACCTCTATAGAAAACAGTATGGAGATTCCTCAAAGAACTAAAAGTAGACCTAACATTTAATCCAGCAATCTCACTACTAGGTACCTACCCAAAGGAACAGAGGTCATTATATCAAAAAGACACAAGCACTTGTATGTTTATTGCAGGGCATTTCACGATTGCAAAGACATGGAATCAACTTAAGTGTCCATCAACTGGTGAGTGGATTAAAAAAAGTGTTGTATATACATAAACCACTGAATACTACTCAGTCACAAAAACAGAATGAAAGCATGGCTTTCACAGCAATTTGGATGGAAACAGAAGCCATAATCCAAGAAATATCTCAGGAATGGAAAAACAAACACTGCATGTACTCACTTATAAGTGGGAGATAAACAATGGATATACATGGTCATACAAAGCAGTATAATGTACTTCATGGACTCAGAAGAGGAAAGGGTGGGAGGGGGCTGAGGGATCAAAATTACCTAGCAAGTATAATGTATACTATTCAGGTGACGAGTACAACAAAAGCCCTGACTTCACCATTATTCAATTCATCCATGTATCAAAAAACAACTTGTACCCCTAAATCTACTGAAATTAAAAATAAAACAAGGCTGAGAGTCATGGCTCATGCCTGTAATCCTAGCATTTTGAGAGGCCCAGGTGAGAGGATCATTTGAGCTCAGGAGTTCCAGACTAGCCTAAGCAAGAGTGAAACCCCATCTCTACTAAAAACAGAAAAATTAGCTGGGAGCACATTTGTAGTCCCCACTACTCGGGAGGCTGAAGTAGGAGACTCCTTGAGCCCAGGAGTTTGAGGTTGCAATGAGATATGATGATACCACCGCATTCTACCTGGGGTGACCAAGTGAGATTCTGTCTCAAAAAAATAATTTTTAAAAATTAAAAAAAAACTTATCAGGATTGGAAGTTAAATAAAACTGTAATTACTAGCAGGTGACTTAACTGAATATGAAGAATAGCCAAAAGTATTTAAAAGCCATGAAAATAAGTATATTTAATAAGGTTACTGGATACAAGTTCAAAACAAAAAAATCAACTGTAATTCTACACACTAGCAAAAGAAATCTGAATGTGAAATTTTCAAAAGATACCATTCAAAAATTCAGAAGCCAAGGAATAAATCTAACGAAAGATGTATAAGACCTTGACACAAAAACTATAAAACCTTACCGAAATAAAGAAGCCCTAAATAAATGGAAGACTATATTAAGTTCATGTGTTAGAAGAACACTCTATCCTAAAAGATGTAAATTCTCTCCAAATTCATAGATTAAATGTTGTTTCAACCAAAATCCCAGTGCTTTCTGGAAATAGACAAGAGGGAAATGCAAAGTACCAGTGACAGTCAACATACTCCTGAGGAAGAAAAAGTTGAAGGGTTCATATTCAAATAGGGTGTATTTCAAAGATACAGTAATTAAGAAAGTGTGATGCTGGCTCAAAAGTGGAGAAATAAACTAATGGCACAGACAGTAAGTCCAGGAAAGACGCACCTGGTCCACAGCAAAGGCGGCACTGCAAAAGTTATGAACAGATGGACTTTCCAATAAAATGTGGGGAGCAACTGAATATTCATATGGCAAAACCGACTCTTAACCCTCCTTACTTCGTATCATATGCACATCAGAAAAAAAAATCAATTCATAGTGGAATATAGGCCTAAATGAAAAAGGTAAAATTAACAACCAACTTCTAAATGAAAAGATCCAAAACTATTTAAGACTTTCCGTATAGGCAAAGATTTTTAAAAGAAAACACTGTACTGCATTAAAATTAAAAACTTGTGTTCATCAAAAGGCATCATTAAGAGTGAAAATACAAGTCTGTGGCAGAAGAAATCTGAATAAATGCGTCCCGCACATATAAAGAACAACAAACTGGTAAGAAAAAGATAAATAACCCAACTATGTAATACTGGCAAAAGATTAAAACAGGTACTTCACAAAAGAGAACATGCAAACGGCTAACAAGCAGATGAAAAGACATACGACGTGACAAATTATCAAGGAAACACAAATTAAAACTACTTGTTTTATAAGCACAACACAGCTAAAGTCTTGGTGAAGGTATAGAAAGATGGGAACTCTGACTGAAGGCTCTGGGAGTAAAACTTCTGCACTTTGGAAAGCAATTACATTCCAAATACACACACCCAAGAGAAATGCATGATATGTGCACTAAAAGACATGTACAAGCATAGTCATAGCAGCAATATTCCTAACAGCCAAAACTGACAACACCCCCAAACCACCATCAAACAGAAGACTGGATAAATCGTTAAATACTCCCACAAGGAACACATTTGTACTCCTCCTAGATGAACAGTACAGCCTGAAGGCCATAAATATATTGAGTGGAAGAAGTTAGCCTTAAAAGAGTACAGCCTGCATAATTCCAGTTACACAGAATTTGAAAATAGGCAATATTAGTATCTGGTGATTAAAGTCAGAATACCTGCCAATGTCTTTTGGGTGGGAGATGGTTAGTTATAAGGAAGGTACGTGAGGGTTGATTGTGGTATGCTGGTAATGTTCATTTCTTAATTTAGGTGGTGGCTGTATAGGTGATTACATTTTGTAGAAATTACAGAATTATACACATTTGTAGTTTTCTGGATGTACATTATAATTCAACAAAAAACTTATGTAAAATAAAAAATTCCTGATTCTGTATGCCCTACTTCCCAGCTACCAATTTCCTCCTTTTTAAAGCCAAACTCCTCAAAAGACCTGCCCTCCAGTGCTCTCCTCCTACACTCTGTCTCCTTGTAAACAAGGGAGACAAAAATAGAGTAAAAATTAAAATACTTACATAGAAAGGGATAAATGTTTTGAAGGAAAGAAAAGTGTACAGAGTACAGAGAGGAATAAGGGTAGGGACTGTGTCACAATACCAGTCTTATTAAGTATAAGCTTTTTGCAGTGGCAGTATCGTAGCCAATGAGGTTTATCTGAGGTATGATTAATGTTAAGAAAAAGTGTGATAAGATCAAACAAGACTTCACACGTTCCTTGTATTTTATACGTTCGGATAATTTAATATTTGGTTCTGAGTCATTTTAAATGAATTTTGTATCTCCTCTGTTACATATTTGTAGTGACCTATATTGTTTTTGCAGTACCTATTCTACAAACTCTTCAACTAAATATGCAGTTGGAAATGTAACACACTGAGTAAACAATGCATGGAGTTATTATTTAACAATTTTAAGGAAATATATATTTTACTTAAATATCACCCTTTATAATGGCCCTCTCCTAAAATTTCTCAGCTTATTTTAAATATATTACTTCTTTTAAATATTCTTTAGAATTAATGTGTATTACATTTCTACTTATTTATACTTGCAGACTTGTCCAATGGACTTTAGAGAAGTTACAGGAAACAACACTATCACCTGTTGTGCACTGCATTATGTCTAGCTTCCTTGGACCTCACTAATGAAATGCCAGTAAAGCCCCTTAATATCCAAAAATGTTCTCTAAAATTCCACTAGGCTCCCTAATGAGTGTTAATAACCCCCTTGACATATGATGCTTCTTTAAGCCAGTGGTCTTCAACCTTTATTCCCATTACTGCTAAAGAAATTTTTAAAATGATGTCCTCCTTTGAACATTTTTATGCTGACATCTAAAAATTTTCATCATAAGTTTAAGTTTCAAAGATTGCAGTTCACTGTAAAAACTGGCATTTTAAAATACAACTGTCATATGATTTTCAATGAATCCAGTGGAATCTATACCATAGTGATTTGGTTCTCAAAATCTGGGTATCTAAAACACAACCCCATCCTTAACAAATAAAAATACTACATCATTTCTTTCCTTCATGAATTGGCATTTTTATTCCACTTTCCTATATTTCTCTTCCTGACACAACTGATGCTTATGGTTTAAAATCTTTTATGGCTCATGCTGTCACATTTCTTTGCAACAAAATATCTATGTAAACTGAATTAACTTTTATTAAATTCCCTGTAACTATAAAGTGCTAAGTTTAAAAGTTTTCTTCTGGACTGTTTTCATTTACAGGTATTATTACCACAGAACTGACTGAAGCATAAATATATTACAAATCTGATAACTAGTAAGTATTAAATGTAAACTTTTATTAGAAATGCATCTCAATGAGAAAGATGGGACCCTCTCCCCTCCCTTCCATCATCTTGTATATCCATGAATGAAAATCATTTATCACTAAAGTGAGGCAGGGTTTATCGTCAATTTACTCATGATGAGAAAACTTTTTCACATAAACAAGTTTTACTACAGCATGACTCCTTTAGTGCTCTTTAACAAAATCACATAGTACTCAAAAAACATTTAACAATTCCCTAACAACTCTACTACATTATCTGTAAATTACGTTGAAAGCTAAGAATTAGAAACTGGCAGAATAAGGATCCCAATTAAAATTCTCAACATTAATATTTTTAAAAAGCCTCTTTTTGTACAACTCAAAGGCTTCTTCCCCTCCCTGGAACAATAAAGCAAAGATCAGGAATAACTTTCTGTTGTGCAATAGGCAACTACGAATGGGAAAATGGAGAACTGGAACCTCCAAAACAGCCTGGAGTTTTATGAAAAAGTGCCTATGTAAGCTGTGTATCAGACAGACCCTTTCAAAACTATGTGTGTACCTCCTGAATGTCTGGAAACAGCCCAACCTGACAGAGCACCGTTTGAGGGCATATCCCTCAGAGTTGCCAGGTCACATGGAATGCAGGGGTCCCACCTGCACACATGGCCTCCAGCAGCCAGGCTTACTGCGATGGTTCACTTTGCGTGTCAACTCGACCAGGCCACGGGACCACGCTCAGACCAAATACTGCTTCTGGGTGTGTCGGTGAGGGTACTTTGGGAAGAGATTAGCAAAAGTCCTACTAAAGTCGATGGCCATTATCCATCCAATCCCTCAAGGGCCTGAATAAAACAAAAGGCAAAAGGAGGGGGAATTTGCCCTTTTTCCTGACTCACTGTATGAGCTGGGACATCTCATCTTCTCCTGCCCTTGGAGTGGGATTTATAGCATTAGCTCCCCTGGTTCTCAGGCCTTTGGACACACATTACATTATACCACCAGCTTTCTTGGGTCTCCAGTTTGCAGAAATAGATTGTGGGGCTTCTCAGCCTCCATAATTGTGTGAGACAATTCTTCACAGTAAATCTCATAGGTCCATTGGTTCTGTTTCTCTGAAGAACCCTGACACACTTATTAGAGTGTGTCAACCTAGTGGATGAGAAATGGTAATTTTAAATTTCCTTTTCCTCAATAGTAAAAGATATGCTCCACAAAGTTGTGCAGTGACCAAAGTCATCATTTTTGAATCATTCCAGTTTTTCTGTATGTATTGCCAATTCAAGCACCCTTGTTTATCTTGATCCCACCCCAAACAGGCTTTTATTCTCTCCATTAAAACCAAGTATCAGGTCAAGATATCCAATGATTTCCATGCAGCCACATTTTCACCTTAACCTACAAGCAGCCCTGGGTGGAATGTACCTGGAAAGTCTCCATCTAAGATCAGGAAACTAGTCTGCTGTTTCCTGCACTGCTCTTGCGTGGTTGTATCAGGGTTATCCTAGCCTTATAAAATGAGCTGAGAAAGAGTCTCTCTTTTTCTATTTTCTCAAAGAATGTATATATGATTAGAATTATCTGTTCCATGAACGTTTGGAAAGTCACTGTGGCCAGGTGTTTTCTGTGTGGAAAGAGTTTCAACTACTTCTTCAATATCCATATGCTCTGGGATTATTAAAGTTTTCTATTTCTTAAGTCAGTTTTGTAGTTTTGTTTTGTTTTCCAGCCAGGCATGGTGGCTCATGCCTGTAATCCTAGCACTCTGGGAGGCCGAAGTGGGAAGACTGGTCAAGGTCAAGAGTTCAAGACCAGCCTGAGCAAGAGTGAGACACTGTCTCTACTAAAAATAGAAATAAATTAGCTGGACAACTAAAAATATACAGAAAAGATTAGCCAGACATGGTGTCATATGCCTGTAGTCCCAGCTACTCGGGAGGCTGAGGCAGGAGGATTGTTTAAGCCTAAGAGTTTGAGGTTGCTGTGTGCTACGCTGACGCCACAGCACTCTAGCCCGGGCAACATAGTGAGACTCTGTCTCAAAAAAAAAAAAAAGTTTTGTTTTCCAGTAATTTGTTCATTCCACCTAAAATCCTGACTTTACTGGCATAAAGTTGTTCTTAGCAATATCTTACCAGTTTAATCTCTGTGGAATTTATACCCATATCTCCCATTCAATCTGAAGATTGTGTATTTGTTCCCTCCCCCTTGACTAATCTTGCCAAAAGTTTGACTATTTGACTTTTCAAAGAATCTGTTCTGGGTTCTTTTTACGACTTAATTGTGTGTTTTCCATGTCATGTCAGTTTATGCCCACTCCCTGTCTTCTACCCTATTTGAATTTATTCTGCAGTTATTTCTGGCCCTTAAGTTGCTTAGTTTATTCATTCTGAGTCTTTTTTCTTTCCTAAAGTACAACGTTAACTGCACTATACAACTTTTAAAGTATTTTTGTTAGCAGTTAGTTTTGAGTATTTTCTAATTTCCACTAAGATTCCTTTGTGAGCTATAAATTATTTATAAGTTATCTTAAATTTCCCAACATAGGAGACTTTTTTCCTAATTACCTTTTTGTAAATAACTTCCAGCTAACTGCCTGTGGTGACAGAATGTGCTCTGATAATAGCAGTCCTTTGAAACCTGCAGAGGTTTTATGGCCTAGCAGATGGTTAATTTTCATAAATATTCCATGAATGCTTGAAATGAATGCCTAGTCATCAGCCACTGTGGATGATGATCCACACGGATATATTATATTAACCCTCAGCAGACCAGAAAAAATAACCAACACTATCTGCTGGGGCCAATAGACTCTTTGGATTTTATTTCATAAATAAAATGTAAATCATTTTACAAGTAATTTAAAGAAAAATAAAAGGATAGCAAAAAACCAACTTTATTAGAACTTTTAATAAAAATTTGAACAGAGCAAATCCATATTTTTATTTTATATTTCCCTGGTACGTGTATATACACACACCTATAAATACATTCTTATGTATAAATACACACATATATACACTCACATATATATACAAACACACCCAGAAATGGCTATATCATTTGAATGAAATTGTTAACCAACTGACATGCATGAACCTGAAACATATAAAAGAGTTTATAAAAACTGACTCCAGAATTGAAGTACATCTTTAACAGGTTATCATCACTTCTGGTTCTTCTTGCTCTTGCACTGTAGAAATGCATTGTTTCTGAAAATGTTAATGGCTCATAATTTTGTTGAAAAGGAGATGGCCATATTCTTTGCCCCCTAATTGCAAAATATTAACATTTTCATTTTTAGACTTATAAACATCAGTCAGAATTATCAAGCCAACGATTTGTTTTCATTTCTGTAATCTATTTCCTACTCATCATCTTTGTATACCCACCTACCTTCAACACTTCATTTACAAGCTCCCTCAAGTAAATGTTCATACACAAACATCATATGATGTTCAATAGCACTGTCACACATCCTCTTGGCAAAATAGGATGGTCCCTCCCCACTGCCTATGGAGGCTCCACAGAGCAGAGGCTACTTCTGTCTTATTTGCTGCTATATCCCCAGATCCTAGAACAGTACCTGACACACAGCAGGCTACCTGCAAAAGAAAGTTAACACATTAACTGCCATGTGAGTTGTACTTCAGCTAGTTTTGAAACTGGGGCCTCGTAAAGCATATGCAACTCACGTGTCTCCTCACCTTGGGAGCCAAGAGAACTATTTTTCAAGTTGCACATAACTCACGCACAGAAAACAATAAAAAAAATTCCATTAAATTACAAAGGATTGTTTGGTTTTTGAAGTTTTTATTCTATTTTCATAATAAAACACCATGGCCCCAGGGGAAAACTTTTTTTTCTAGCGTGGCAGTCAATGTGTTAAATGAATGAATGAAATCCATGTGTTTTCTTTATACATGAGCCCTTATGAACACAGTTTACAGTAGGAATTCTTAAAATGAATAAATACTGACCATCTACTTAGTACTGACTCCCCTCCTCATATTTCCTAATGGCAGCCATATTTTTGTTCTGGCATCTGCCTTCCCCACTGCCCACAGGCCATGTACTTGGAAGAAGACGAATCCACGCCCCCACCCCTCACATCTAGGAGTGGACTCTAGTTAGCTTGAGCAGCTAATCAGCATGGTCCATTCCCTTAAGAAATCAAATCAAGGTCAATTTGAAAGCTCCAGTTTGGAACAGAAGTATTCTCTTCCTTTCCACAGGGTCATGCATGGACTCAGGGCCCAGAACTGTTCAAGCTTCTGGCTACCAAGCTGAGGACAAAGCTGACACACAGAGGAAATCCAAAAGAATTTCAGAAAAATTCAGAATCGCCGGAATCAGGCAATCCTAACACCCAAACCAAGTTGTGATAGTTTTTTGTTACATGAAGCTGAGAGTTTATTATCTACTAGATAACATATTGCAAATGATAACAAATTGGTCCTGCTTCAGGCCACATCTGTTCTCAAGGGATGGAATCTTGACTGGTGGTAGCTTAAATGTTAGCCTTGTTATTATAGGAAATTTCTAGACAAGGTTAGGAGTGGGAGAGCATCAAGAGAAGTTAAGGAGCATTACCTTCTTGATATGACTAGACTATCCTCAAAGCTTCTAGTGCAGGGGTCCTCAAACTTTTTAAACAGGGGGCCAGTTCACTGTCCCTCGGACCGCTGGAGGGCTAGACTATAGTTTAAGAAAAACTATAAACAAATTTCTGTGCACACTGCACATATCTTATTTTGAAGTAAAAAAAAAAAAAAAAAATGGGCAAAAACACCTGCATGTGGCCCGCAGGCCATAGTTTGAGGATGCCTGCTCTAGAACACTAGATCCTTAACAACAATACCAATTCTTAAGTACTTTTATTTATACCTTCTCATCCAGGATTTGAAGCAACATTTTACTCCAATAAAATATAAGATTTCTATCTTTAAAAAAATTACTAGTAAATTTTTATAATTACCAACTTGATAAAAAAAAGACTGTTCTACCACAGGATTCTATCAGAATTCAAGGCCCTAATGAAGAACACTTCATTTTTCCTCAAAGTGTTCTTTAACCAACAAAAACCCAAACCATTTCTGTCCAGCTTCCCAGCCTCTCTGGCCTACTTCTAGGCTTCCTTCCTAAAAGTGGTATCATTTCTCCCTCTCTAAAAGGATTAGATCAGTTCCATCAGCATGCAAACTGCAGTAACATCTCCATCTTGAAAAAGTCTCCTTAATCCCTCATAAACTTCTAGCCATCACCACATTCCTATGAACTAATACGGCATGATTTCTGGGAGGTACTGTTAACTACAAAAAATAAAGGGCAAAAGTATATATATGGAACACTACTTGTGTAAGAAAGAATGGAAATAGGTAAATGGGTATATCTTTAATTTTGCAAAAAGAAACATATGAAGAATAACCTAGAAACTAATGAGATTCATTAATACCTTCAAGGGTAGGAATCAGAGGTAAGGGATTGGAGGGAGGAAGTGGGTACTGACACTACTATGACCATACCTCTTTGTATAGTTTTGACTTTTGAAATCATATTAATATTTTATATATTCAAAATAAAATAAACAGGAGTGAGGAAATCTAACTTTATTTCAAAGTAAAAAAATAACCACATCAAAGGAGAAGTAACAACACTTCGACACAGTATTACCAGTACTGTGCTTAATACAGTGTTGCATATCCCCAGTCTAAGGACATAAAATACAAATGCTCCTCAACTTGTGATGGGTTGTCTTCTCATAAATTCATCATGAATTGAAACTGTGAGTTGAAACTGCATTTTATAGATGCTCCTCAGATTATGACAGGGTTACAGTCCTACTGAATTCACATTGTTTTCCACCATTGTAAGGCTGAAAAATCATTAGGTTGAACAATCATGAATCAGGGATCGTTTGTACTGTAAATAAATAGTAAGCTCTAGTTAAAAGGCATGTTTATCACAGAGGTATGAATCAGCAATTCTGAAACTACTTTCTGGATAGTATAGGATTGAGCAAATGAGTAAATATATTACAGATAATGCAAATACGGAAAGAGAAAACAGAATGAACCCTGTTATGATGAACTGTAAATGGAAGTATCAGTGTGAACTCAGTTTTCAATGTGTAAATACAGAATTTAATGTAAATATGTGGATATGACTATGTAATATAATTTATTGATTTATCTACTTATTTCTTAGGTCTGTCTCAGGACAGTGCTGAGAAGTAAAAACACCCAAGGGACAATGAGCACATGTAGAAGCCAACCTCGGTTCTTCAACACCCTTCCTGCTAAAGGGAACTGAGCATTGGCACCTCTGACTTTGATGGAGTAACTGCACTGGGTGCCCATCCCTTATGTGAAACACCTATTTCAGATGCTGATCAACAGGTAGACAGATGTGGTCTGGGAGCCTGTAGCTGCCCCGGCTTTCCTCCTGAAGGCACTTTATAGGCGGGTGTGAGGCAGGGGGACGCAGAGCATGGTAGGTTTGCTGATCTGGGATCAGAGTTTAGCTTAAATTTGAGGGGCAGGGAAACAGAAAGAAAAAGAGCCTCTCAGAGAAAGTGCTCCAATAATTTCCTTTGGGGTTCCCTTATGTTTTAGGCTAAATACTAAACTGCCCATTCACAGGCAACTATCAGAGAAAGAAAACAAAAAAAAACAAAAAAAACAGAAAGCTGTGAACTGAACAAAACCCAGAGAATATACTGGGCTGAAGGCATTCAAGTCATGACCAGCAGGAACAGAGAACTTGCGAACACCCAGGCCTCAGATCCTCCAGCAGAGTGACTGACGCTGGAACAATCAACACTGTATAAGACAGACACCTAGTAAGCTGTCTGTCTTCATCACAAAACGAACAAATTTACAGATATTTCATATAATTTAAGAAAGAAAAATCATCAAATGTTCATAGCTAAGAATGGATAACAAGCATATAATCATCATTATTACCAATTTTCAATAAGCAAATAATATTGGTATGTATTAATCATGTTGCCTTTACTTGTATTTTAGCAAATGTAAAATACTGTCTCCATCTCTCTCAACCTTATTTTGCCTCAAAAAGTCCTAAGCTACTCAAATGAAAATTCTAATCGGGGGTTTTTAAGAACCATAAACCTCAATGTCATCCTAATTAGTACCGGTCTTTCAAATCTATCATTCATCCAAATGACACTATCACTGAACGAAATACTTCTCAAAATGAGTTATACAGCTGTCTGCAGATCATTCGCCAAACACACAGAAAAACAAATGTTTTGACTGTGTGTCAAAAGACACGGCCTCCAAGGCCAGGCCTGTTTAGCTTCTTCCTGCAAAGGCCACTTCCCCAGCACCCCCAGCTGTGGGGGAAGAGCCACGTTCCATGAAATGGAGAGGGACCAGCAATGAAGAGGAACAGGAGTGGAGTCTGGAGCACAGTTCAGTAAACTGCAGCCCGCAGGCCAGTCTGCACCCAGTTTTTTTATCTTTACTAAAGAGTTGTAAAAATAAAGAATATGTGATAAAGATTGTAAGAAACCCACAAAGTCTAAAATATCTGGCCCATTTACAGGAAAAATTTGCTGATGTCAGTCTAGACTAATGCCAGTTCCCAGAGAAAGCTCTAAGAAAGCACACTATGCTGCTGAATATCAATTTCCAGAAACAGACTGACTAAAACCTAATCTTTTTCTAACTTTTTTCAATTCTGCCTTTTTAGCTGCTGGAGCTTTAGCAAACCTGACCCAGCTTTGAGAGCTAAATCACACTGCGCTGACCTCACGTAAGAGGGGCCTTGGTACATGGAGGACCCCTCCAGCCTCCCACTGCCTCCAATACCATCCTCCCCATCTAGCTAAGAGAACTGAGCAAAGAGAACTGAGGAAGAAACAGCCAGGCCCTCTGACCAGCTGCCCACCCTCTAGGGGGCCCGTTCTCCACTCACCCTCACAGAGGCAGCTCTGCTCCTCCAAGACAGCCCTTGTTGGAGTTGAGGGGACATTGAAGTCCATCTGGGCATATACCCAAGTCACATTTTTCAAATAGTTTTTAACAGTAAGATGTTTTCATCTCCACTAGTCCACTGCAAAAGTGGTCAGATTTCCTAGTACCCAAGGTACTGTCCGTAACAGTCAGAAATAGGGTAAAATGTTTTACAAGCTGTCTCTTTAAAACTCGCTCACCCTTTTTGGGAACTAGAACCTATATCCCTGCCTGAGGCCTGTAATCAGAGGGGCTGGGGAATATTCTTTGTTTTTTGGTACCACAGGAGAAGGCTCAAGAGAACCGTATAGGCAGAGGTCACGAGATTGTCTTCATAGGAGATGGGGTTAATCAGGACCATCAACTATAGTTAAACAGCAAGAGCCCAAAATGAAAACTCCCTTTAAAAGCTCTGTATTTCTACTTACAGAGAGGACAATGGTACTTTAAGACATAAGTATGCCATTCTCCTCATCTGCTGACGAATTAATAAACTTCTCTTTCCTTCTCAAACCATACTTGTCCTCATTCTGATGCAGCCTCAGGGACAAGTGCCGAACTTTTGGTAGCATCCTTGGGCGGGCCCATCTGAACCCCAGTGGAACAGCACCCCACAACTACTGGAAGAGGTGGGGAGCAACCCTGGGTCAAGCAGTAGGTAGGAACATTGCCTTTTCGGGGTTAAAAAAAAAGGGACTACCCCAGCAGCTGCCAGAGCCTGTTTAGCACCAGGAAACTCCCCTCTCTTTCTCCCCAAATTAGACACAGCTCTGACCAACCTGAACTTTTTCTGAAGAAAATAGATTTGGGAAGCATGCAGACACCGTGGCTATTTGTTTAAGTTCCCCAGCGTGCACACAGAGACCCTTGATTCCACATAGCCGGGGGGAAGTTTTCAGAACTTCCTGCTTTGTGATAGGACATTTTGTTTGGATTTTATCTGCAGGCGCCATTTGGGGGTAAAAGTCACAAGGCTGAGTGAAACTAGGGAACCTGGGGAATTCATTCCGTTAGAGTAGGAGATATTGGCTCTCGTTTGAGAAAATTCGATTTCTAGTTTGTGCAGTTCCCATTTGTTTGGTAGGCCTTGACATTTAAAATTATTTGTATTGGGAATTTCCTATATTGTCTGTGTTTGTTGTTTGTGAGTTTTTGTTTCAACATAGAGACTCTGTTTTTATTCCATGTAGAAAACCCTTTGGGGAGAATCTTGGTTTAATGGGCGACTTATAAGCTATAAATCTATTCTAAAACAAGACTGGTGTTACTGTAATCCAATGTAGGTACTGTAGTGTGAGGAAAAGTGAATGTTAAATACAACTTTAAATTATTACACTATCTTACAACTAAAATTATTTTGTTAAAGGTCAGGTAACTGAGACAGGACCCCACATGTACAATCTTTCCTACAATTACACAATAAAGAGACTGAAAGTCCGGGTAATAAAATGGGGATGGGATTAACTAGGCTGGAGCTCATGAACCCACTCCCCCACCACCACACCACCAGCTCCACAGAAGTGAAGCGCCACATGGAACCACAGCCCCAGGAGTGGACTCGGCAGGAGTGGGGACCAGCCCACTGCAGGCTCCGCTGAGCCTGATCTCATGCTGATAAGGCCCCTGGCGGAGGCCCACAGCCAGCCTGAGAAGTGGCCCACGTGGAGCCAGGTCCAGGACTACCACCGCTGCCATCACCACCACCCTTGTACCATGAGAGAGGCTGGGGAGGGCATGATTAGAACTAATTCTTCAGTCCCACACTCACTGGGTTATGAGTCGGGGGTGGAAATGGTCTCTCCTTCTAAGACCAGACAGAGAACTCAATTTGGCCAGAGGAGGCTCATTGCCAGGACAAGACAATGTCCATTACGGCAATATCAGATAGGGGACTTCAATGTGGAAGGACAGATCCAGGGTATTATTGGACTTACACAAAATGGGACCCTAATGCAGACCATCCTCTAAATTTTTGAAACATGGCTATCAGGCATATCGGAAATATACAGATATGGATCCTGAGGCCACTAAAAATATACAAATAATTAATATGCCAGATATACAGACAAAGCTACAACATATGAAAACGGACAACTGACATGAATCCCTCACAATTTACTGATATCACCTTTAAAATATATAACGCCAGGGAAGAACAAAAACGGAAACCTATGTGTGTTCTGATAACCGTGCCAACCAAGGGTACTTTGAGACAGTCAAAAGAAAAGGGTGGAAAAATTCACCCCAGATTCCCCAGATTAATGTACAGTGTACTTTTTATAAAAAGAAAGGACACTGGAAAACACATTGCCCAAAATTACAACGAGGTCCGGGTAACAGGAAACCCCCAGAAGAACAAATATGTTGTTTTTTTTTAAGTCCAAGACTCAGTTGACAAAGGAGGGGTCTCCGGGGTCCCCTGCCTCACTAGTGGCTCCAATCCCCTCAAATATTCCCTACAGGAATCCCAGGTAAAACTGACAGTGGGAATCCGACTGGTGCAAAGCCTCATGGACCAAAGCGGCCCAGTCCGCCACTTTGGCTAGAGCCCCAGCCCCCACCCTAAGCCATGCAAGGCACTCATTGAGCCAGACGGCAGTGGGGTGGGGTGGGGGTTGGGCAGCAGTGGACAGCCATGGATAAGCAGTGACTGAGAAGCTTGCCACAGAAGGCCCACATGGATCCCAGAGAGCTGCAGCCAGAAATAGGGATGCTCCCACCGCCACCTCCATTGCCAAACCCTATGGACCTGGACAAGCAGTGGGAACACTGGGAGCTGTTCCAGAAGCGACAAAAGTTCACCTCCAGAGATGCCACCAAGCTTTTTCCTGCCAAATGAATACCAGGGCCTGGTTAAACACACAGGAGAGCGCCATTACAGAACAATTCACTTTGAAGTTCGGGCCTCAACAAAACTACACAGTTATATTTGCAAAAAAAAAAAAAAAAAACGCTACCAAAGTGAGTAAGGCAATGGGATCCCAGGATGCACAAAAACATTTTTAATTCCCCATACCTATGAACACAGACTCATACAAGATAGTACTCAGTCACATTTAAATGACAGGATGCTGGGACTAGGGTGGCCTCACAGCAATACTGGACTGTGCTGCCTCAGGGGTTTAAAGTGCTCTCCTCCCTGTTTAATGACGGCTTAGCAGGTGACCTGCGAAACCTACATTTAGACAGATTTACAACCAACAGGTTACTTACCTCGACAACTACACAGGTTCCTAAAAATGACAGGATTCTGTCATATCTGAATCCCAAACTTTGGACTAATAATAAAGCCCTTGTACAGGACTCCTAAAGGCACAGATGTAGAGCCCCTGATCTGATCCACAGACCGTCAAAATGCCTTTAAAAAACTAAAACAGAGTCTTATGACTGCCCCCGCTTTGGAGTTGCCTGACTTACAAAAGAAATTTGAATTATGTATGCATAAAAAACAAAAATGAGCCTTAAAGTCTTAGTACAGACACTGGGAGTCATCCCACAGCCAGTAACATACTTGCCAAAAGCCACTACACAATATATTGAGAAGACGGCCTGACTCCTTGCCTCCAGACAGTAACACGTGAGTTGTTATTAGACATCGTGTCTACTTTCAATCCTGCCAAATAAATAATCCTTTACAACATGCCTGTTCAGAGGTTCTAGGGGCTGTTACTCCAGTAGGACAGATATGCCAGATCAGCCGATGCCAGAGCCAGACTGGACAGAAACAGCTTTATGGACAACGACTAGATACGCAGTAGTCACAGAACAATGGGTACTGAAAAAAATGACACTGCCACCTGAGACTGCAGCCCAGAAAGCCAAACTGATTGCTTTGGCCAGAACTCTCCAGTTATCCAGGGAAGAAAACATAAACATTTATACAGATTCTAAATATACTTTTCTAATTGTACATGCTCATGGTGCCATTTTAAAAAAAAGGGGGGGGCTCCTGATGACAAAAAATAAGGATATTAACTATTCCACTAAAATATGCCCCTGACACAGGCTGTGACTGAGCCCAAGCAGGTGGCCATCGCACACTGTCCTGGTCAAAAAAAGAGAGACACGTTACAAAATAAAAATCAGGCCACTAAATGTGATCTTGGGGCCTTGATACCCTGGCTATATTTAGATCCCCTTTAAAACTAAAAACTGGGGCTCTGACATTTAGAATGATACAACTAAATAGAGAAAATTCTCATGAACTCATTCTCCTACCCAAAGCCTTGGTTCAGCCCCTTGTAAGACACCTACATAAATACACACATTAATGGCATGATGCCTTAATGGATTTGGTCCTCATTTAAGAGGACCCCAATTACAACAAACTCAGATACTGACCATGATATATAAGTTTGTCTCTTTCAGGTCCCTAGCCCAGTTAAAAACAGAAAAGTAAAAGAGACCCTATAAAGTACCTCTAATAACACATACCTCATTAAAATTCTCAAGAATAAAAACCTTGGGCCCATCATACCAGAGTAAAGAGGCATCCCATAAAAAAAAGAGGACCCAAGCCCCCAGTAGATGGGCCAACTTTTAAAGTTATCTAAAACAGCTGTTTAAAATAAAATAAAAAGAAAAGTATTGATATTTTCCCTAACCTTTCTTTGGTTTGTTCTCTCTATAAGATGCAGAGGCAACTCCTTAATAAAGATTTCCCTGGGCTATGACCTCTTCTACAGATCTGTCTCACTACTGGGTTTGTCATCTAAACCTCGTTCAGTACAAGTATTCCTGTATATGATTTCTAAATTTAAAGAAGCCAGTCTCTCGGATCACCTACAGGGCACAACCAGTAACTACACACTCAAGAGGTCCCATGTGTCCCAGCCCTGTATCAGACATTGTGAGCAAGGTGACAGGAAGGACTCACAGTCCAACTGGTGTCTTAGATACCAGTGGGGTAAAATCTCTATCAGGTATCCTCCTCCACTTCACCTTGTCAATCTTCACGGTTGCAGCAGTTGCTTATGACCCTTTTTCACCTGGTAATCTGTTGCATTCTTTATTTTTATAAATCTACTGTCAAAACTTTGCAATGACATAAATAAGTACAAACCTTCCATTAAAACATCGCCCCAACTCAACAGAAAATAACTCAATGACTACGATGCCCCTCCTCCACCCATACATATGAAAGGATAAAACTGACAGTGGGAAATACATAACAGAGGTAACAGCCTAAAAAAAGGTACAATGTTTTATGAGCTGTCTCTTTAAAACCCCCTCACCCTTTTTGGGAACTAAAACCTGCATCCCTGCCAGAGGTCAGAATCAAAAAGAAGGACAGGGGAGTGTTATTTCTTTATACTACAGAAAATGACTCAATGGAATTATCTGGACAGAGGTCACAAGATTGTCCCCTTCACAGGAAATGGAGACAATCAAGACCATCAAAATATGGTTAAACAACAACAGCCCCAAGATAAAAACTCCCTTTAGGCCAGGCGGGTAGCCCACGCCTATAATCCTAGCACTCTGGGAGGCCGAGGCAGGCGGATCGCTCAAGGTCCGGAATTCAAAACCAGCCTGAGCAAGAAAGAGACCCCATCTCTACTAAAAATAGAAAGAAATTAATGGTCAACTAAAAATATATAGAAAACATTAGCCAGGCATGGTGGCGCATGCCTTTAGTCCCAGCTACTCGGGACTCTGAGGCAGGAGGATCGCTTGAGCCCAGGAGTTGGAGGTTGCTGTGAGCTAGGCTGACGCCACAGCACTCTAGCCCAGGCAACAGAATGAGACTCTGTATCCAAAAAAAAAAAATAATAATAATATATATATATATATATATATAAAAAATAAGTAAAAACCCTGTATCTCCTTATAGAGAGGACAATTGTACTTTGAGACATGAATCTGCCATTCTCATTTGCCAACAAGTTAATAAACTTCTCTTTCCTTCTCCTCAAACCACATTCTTCTAATGTGGCCTCGGGGACAAGTGCCGAATTTTCGGTAACAATACAACCTTCTATTTATAAGACTGAGAGAGTATCTCAAGAATAAATCACTCTTCTTAACCACACAAGCCACCTACACATCCTCTGTATCAAAGCTTGTTTTATTTAACCAGGGCACTTTGCTGGTGTTACTTCCTCAAAAACCAAAATGGTCCACAGTCATCCCATGGACTATTTGTACCTTCCATGGGCCAGGCACTGCTTTGGCAATGGGCCTCTGCCCTAATTCCAGTGAAAGAGGTTATCTGTGGGGGGAGGTAGACTGATAACAAATAAGCAAAAACTAAACTCAGGAACTGAAAAGTACAAAGATGAAGCTAAAATAGGAAAATGTGAGGGGTTGGGGGAAGTAGGTAGGCCTGCTTTAAGTGATGAAGGAACAACTCTCTAAGTAGATGACATCTGAGCAGGGGCCTTTCTCAGTACAAAGGGAACAAGGCAACACTAAGTACAATGAACCTGAACTTCGTTGAGCACAGAGCAAGAAAGGGCACAGGACCACATGGAGTAGACAAGGTAATACAAATATGGAAAGGAAAAAGATGAAGATGAACCCTGCATTGATGAACAGGCAATGGAAGTATCTGTGAACTCACAGAACAGCAGGAGACAGAGTGGGAGAAGGCCATGTGGCCAGAGGAGGAGAGACCCAACATACCTGGTATCAGTTACCTACTGCTCCTGGACAAATAACTACAAATAACCCAACAGGTCTAGATCAGAAGTCTACCATAGACTGGCAGGGCTGCGTTCCTTCTGGAGGCATTATAGGCTTCTAGAGGCTTTCCGTATTGCTTGGCTCGTGGCCCCCTCCACGCATCACTCCCAACTTCTGCTTCCCATCATCTTTTCCCCTCCTCGGATTCCTCCCGCCTCCCTCTTGTACAAACCCTTGTCCTTACACTGGGCCCACCAGACATATTAGGAAAATTTCCCCATCTTAGTATCTTTAACTTACTCACCTCTGCGAAGTTCTTGTTGCCATGTGAGGTTACATATTCACAGGTACCAGAATTAGGACACAGACAGCTTTGGGGACCAGGACTCCACCTCCTACACACTTTATTTCTGAGAACTATCTGAAATAGGGGAGTGATGTGATCCTTTTTTTTTTAAAGATCACTTGGGCTACTGTGTCGGGAAAGCACTGTAGAGGGGTAAGAGTGGAAGCAGGTGATCACTACTAAATAATACATATTTCCTATTTCTTAAAAAGAAAATACTACTTACAGAGCCTAAAATATTACATAGGGATGTATTTTTTAAAAAGAAAAAAGGAAATAGAGCCAGAAATGAATCAACAACAGCCAATCATAACTTCATATGAGTACTCTTGAGTCATTTTTAATGGCATCTCTGACATGCTCAAATGAAGATATTAAAGTACAGCTGAGCCTTGAACAACACAGGTTTGAACTGCACAGGTCCATTTACATGCAGATTTTCTTTTGCCTCTGCAACCCCTGAGACAGCAGGACCAACCTCTCCACCACCCTCTCCTCCTCAGCCAACTCAACATGAAGACCCAGGATGAAGACCTTTTATGATGATCCACTTCCACTTAATGAATAGTAAATATATTTTCTCTTATGATTTTCTTAATAACATTTTCTCCTCTCTAGCTTACTTTATTATAAAAACACAGTATACATGTAACATACAAAATGTGTTAACTGACTGGTTTATGTTATTGGCAAGACTTCCAGTCAACAGTAGGCTATCAGTAGTTAACTTCTGAGAGTAACAAAAGTTATACACAGAGTTTCAATGGTGTGGGGGAATTGGCACCCCAACCCCATGCTGTTCAAGGGTCATCTGTAACTATAATAACAAGAGGTTACATAAGAAAAGGAAGGCCTCAAATCAATGATTTGAACTTCTGCCTTAAGACAGGGGAAAAAAGGATAAATTAAACCCAAAGCAAAAAAGGAAAATAATAAATCAGTGAAACAGAAAAACAAAAGCAAAAAAATAAAAAAATAAACCAATGGAACCAAAAGGCAGTTCTTTGAAAAGACCAATAAAAGTGGTCACTGTTTTGACAGCATTTTAGAAAAAGACAATTAATCAATATCAAAAATGAAAGAGAAGACAGCACTACAGATGCAACAGAAATTAAAAGGATAAGGAAAATTATAAACTTTACACCAATTACTTTGAAAACAAATAGTTTCTTAAAAGACACAAAATGCCAAAAATCACTCAGAAAGAAAGAAATAACTTGAGTAGCCCTGAATCTACTAAAGAGATTAAATTCATAGTTAAAAAATGATTATATATACTTGCAATAAAAAACTGGGAGTGAAATCAAGAAGAAATGCTACTTAGAGGAGCATCAGACAATATTAAATACTTAGATATAAGTTTAACCAAATATATCCATGACCTGAACATGGTAACTGAGACACTGTGGTGTTGGCATAAAGACAGGTACATAAATTAATAGAACAGCACTGAGAGCCTAGACATAACTCACACATATATTGTCAATCAATATTTTAGAAAGGTCCCAAGATAATTCAATGAAAGAAAAGTTAGTCTTTTCAACAATGATGAAAGAACTAAATATGCATATGTAAAAAACAAAAACCCCTGTGTACAATCTATAGCTATAATCTTAGCACTCTGGTAGACTGAGGTGGGAGGATGGCTCCAGCTCAGGAGTTAGAGACCAACTTGAGCAAGAGTGAGACCCTATCTCTACAAAAAATATAAAACTTAGCCATGCATGGTTAGGGTGCACCCATAATCCCAGCTATTGGGGAGGCTGAGCCGGGAGGATTGCTTGAGGCCAGGAGTCTGAGGTTGCAGTCAGCTATGATAACCCCACTACACTCTAGCCAGGGCAACAGAGCGAGTGCCTTAGAAAGAAGAAAAAAAAATAATTTTGGTCTTTGTCCCAGGTTCCTGGCACAGAGCTTCTAAAACCCTCAGAATTCTCTGAGCGACAGAGAGTCTTTTGTATTCATAACAAGCTCCTCTTAGATATACCTGAGTTTATACTAACGAGGTGACCCTTGGAGGGCCCCTACACAGCTTCAGACTAGCTGGTCATCAGAAAGATTAAGCCATGATTAGAGAGGTGGAACTTTCAGCCCCTCACTCCACTCTGACCTGTAGGGAGGGAAGGGGAGAGAAGCTGGAAATTGAGCTCAATCACCAATGGCCAATGATTTAGTCCATCATACCTATGTAACAAAGTTTACATTAAAAAAACCCTAAACCACCAGGTTTAGGGAGCTTCCAGGTTGGTGAATATATCAAGTGCTAGAAGGGCGGCATACCTGGAAAGGGCATGGAAGCTCACAACCTTCCACCTTAACTTTGCTCAATGCATCTTTTCCATTTTGCTGTTCCTCGGTTTTATTCTTTATAATCAACTGTTAAAACTAAAGCACTTTCCTGAGTTCATGAGTCAATCTAGCAAATCCAATTCATGACACCAATTGTGATGTCTTTTTTCTAACACCACTACTGACAACAAATGTGTAGGATGTTTCTACACCAACTCTCCAATTATCTAACACCAAGTGGGTGTTGGATAATTATCCACCAAGTGGGTATTGGATAATATAGCCAACAATTCAATTAAATTCTGACACTAAAACTCAAAATTAGTAGGATCCCACAGGTTACAGGGTCCTGTAAGACTGCCCTCACTTCGGATGAGGGTCATGAGTCCCAGGGGCACTTAGGGACCCATACTCCTCCTAAGGTTCATTAATTTGCTAGAACAGGGCCAGGCCCAGTGGCTCATGCCTGTGATCCCAGAGCTTTGGGATATCCGCCAAGGCAGGAAGGCTATGACAAAGAGTTGAAGACCAGCCTGGGAAACATAGTGAGACTCCACCTCTACTAAAAATTGAAAACAAAATCAGCCAGGTGTGGTGTGCGCCTGTTGTCCCAGATACTCAGGAGGCTGAGGTGGGAGGATCACTTGAGCCCAGCAGTTCAAAGTTAGAGTGAGCTACGATTGTGCCGCTGCACTCCAGCCTAAGTGACAGAGAAAGGCCCTGTCTCTAAAACAAACAAACAAAAAAATCACTAAGAGGACTCATAGAACTCAGGAAAACTTTATTTACAATTACCACTTTACCATAAAGTATACAACTCAGGAACAGACAAATGGAAGAGACATACAGGGCAAGGTATGGGGGGACGGCGTGCAGAGCTTCCATGGGGCCCTCCCTGGGCTCACCAGCCATCCAGCAAATCAATATGTTCATTAACCCAGAAGCTCCCTGAACCTCATTGTTAGGGATCTTTATGGAGGTTTCATTACATAGGCATAACTGACAAAATCATTGGCCATTGGTGATTGAGCTCAATCTCAGGCCCCTCTCCCCTCTCCAGAGGTTGTGGGGTGGAGGAGATATTAAACATTCTAACCCTCTAAACCCATGGTTGGTTTTTCTGGCAACCAACCCCCATCCTGAAGCTATCTAGGGGGCCTGCCTTGGGTCATTTCATTACCAACCATTAAGGTACTCTTATCACTCAGGAAATTCCCAGAGCTTAAGGAGCTCTGTGCCAAGAACCAGGGCAGAGATTCAAATACACTTTCTATTATACCACAATACCTCAATCCGTATCTCACAATACGTACAAAAATTAACTCAGAATGAACAGGCCTAAATGTAAAACATAAAAACTACAAAAGTACTAAAATAAAGCATACGAGAAAATCTTTGTGACTTTGGGATAAAATTTCTTAATTCACAAAAAAGTACTCATCATAAAAGAAAAAAATTAACAAATCAACTCTTTGAATGAAAAATTTGTTCTTCAAAACAAATTATAAAGGAAAAAAAAGGGCAAGCCATTAAGTGGGATAAAACTCGGAAAACGTACCAGATAAAAGACTAGTATCAAGAATATAGAAAGAACTCTTACAACTCAGTAAGAAAACATTCTAATAAAAACATGGGGAAAAATCTGAACACTTCACCAAAAAAACATATATATGTGACAAATAAGCACACAAAAAGATGTTCAAAGCCATTAATCGTTAGAGAAATACAAACTAAAATCATAATGACATATGACTACCTATCCATTAGGATGCCTAATTTTAAAAAACTGACATTATTAAGTATTGGTGAAGATATGAAACATGTGAAACTTTCATAACATACACTGCTGGTAGGAATTCAAAATGGTACAGAAAACAGTAGATAGGATTTTTGTTTTTGTGTGTGTTTTTTTTTTTTTAACCTTAAGCAATGAGGTCCCACTCTGTCAGCCAGGCTGCAGTGCAGTGGCGAGATCACAGCTCTCTGTGATCTGGAATTCCTCACCTCAAGAGATCCTCCCGCCGCAGCCTCCTAAAGTACTGGGATTACAGGAGAGAGCCGCCATGCCTACCCAGTTTCTCATAAAACTAAACATACAGTTATGATAAAATCCTGTAATTACATTCCAAAAAGTTACCTGAAAGAAATAAAATCATATGTTCACAAAAAGACCTGTATGTGAATGGTCACAGCAGCAATATGCATAAAAGCCAAAAAACAGAAAAATCCAAATGATTATCAACTGGTGAATAAACAATTTGTGATATCTCCATGCAATGGACCACTCAGCATATAAAATGAATACTCAGCCATCAATGAAAATCACATACAGCAATACAAAAATAATATACAGCAATAAAATGAAACCACTAAAACATACAACATGGGTAAACTTCAAAGCAATATGCTAAATGAAAGAGGCTAGACACAAAAGACCACCTACAGTATTAACCCATTTATAAGTAATTCTAAAAGAGGGAAAATTATAGTAGCAGCAGGGAGATTTATAGTTTAAGGCAGGGGTCCTCAAACTTTTTAAACAGGGGGCCAGTTCACTGTCCCTCAGACTGTTGGAGAGTGCGCACTGTGGGCCCAGGACAAGTCGGCTCCTAAGCAGGACAGGCAGCAGCGGCAAAAACACCTGGCGGGCTGGATAAATGTCTTCGGCAGGTGGCATGTGGCCCACAGGCCATAGTTTGAGGATGCCTGCCTGATTTAAGGGGTCAGGGTAAAAGAAGGAGATTGACCACACATGGATATAAGAAAGTTTTTTAAGTGATGAACATATTCTATATGATGACTGTGATCATGGTTTAAACATCTGTCAAAACTCATCAATTACACATTTAAAACTGGCAAATTGTATTCCAAGTAAATAAATAAGTGATTTCAAAAAATGCAAAACAATGAAACAGAAGAATCCTATACTGCTGTGCTAAACTAATACAAGTTTGTTGTATCTGTCCCTTCACTTATCGAACTCTCTAAGGGACTAATATTCAAATACATAAATATAACAATCTAAGATTCTGAAACAATGAGGAATAGATTACTTCATTAGTCAGAGGCTCCCACATATCCATGTCATGACATCTTTAGACATCTGAACAATACACACACCATTTCAATAACATACGTTGACAATTTTAGTGAGAAGTCTTTAGTCATAACACAATTTACTAGAATTCAAAAGCAGAAGCAAAACTATCTTTACTTTTTTAAAAAACCCACACTGGCATAATTCAGTGAAACACTCAATTTAGAGTTCTACATACAGGCATCAATTACCAAGAACTGTTTATCACCTATTTTAGGAATGTCACAAGAAAAAAATCCTCAGTCTCAGTAATTTCTCAGAAAATTTCAAAATGTTATGGTAAAAATAAGGTATATGTGCTTTGTTACTTAGTATTAGAATAGTAAAAACACAAAAATAAATAGATGACTGTGATTACATGTTTACATGCAATGCCCAAACAAAAGGACTTTTTCATAATTTCATGATAGGCAATATATTAAAATTTTGACTAAACATTTTGAAATAGCAGAATTATTTCAGTTTCCGTGTGTATGAGAGAGAGAGAGAGAGAGAGAGAGAGAAGGTAAACTTTAAAAATGAATAAAACAATTTCTAGAACATGCAAGGAGGCACCACACATTCAAGGCCAATCTCCTACATAATCTACATAGCCAATGCTTCATAAGAAGCTTTAACTAGGGCCAGGCACGCTGGCTCACGCCTGTAATCCTAGCACTCTGGGAGGCCGAGGCAGGTGGATCGTTTGAGCTATCCCATCTCTACTAAAATTAGAAATTAGCTGGACAACTAAAAATATATAGAAAAAGTTAGCCAAGCATGGTGGTGCATGCCTGTAATCCCAGCTACTCAGGAGGCTGAGGCAGGAGAATCTCTTGAGCCCAGGAGTTTGAGGTTGCTGTGAGCTAGGCTGATGCCACAGCACTCTAGCCCAGGCAACAGAACAAGACTCTGTCTCAAAGAAAAAAAAAAGAAGCTTTAACTAAATGATATTGCTTAGATGTCTAAGAGAAGCACAGGTAAGTCATGAACCCAGAAGAGGTGTTCCAATCTACAAGAAAAAGTACACAACAGTGATTCCCAATCTAGAGTTATGCCAGGACATGGCATGTGAAACCATACCTGTATGGGAAACATTATCTAGAGCCATAACAACTATGACATATTTTTATCTGTATATAGATATTCCTGTGGATAACAGAAACATTTATTTTAACACTACTGTTAACAAGATTTTGACATTACTTGCCTTCTGAATCAACATAAGGTCACTAAGATGTGTAAATGCATAAAATTTTAAGAACTTTAAACGGAGACCTCATACTCCTAGATTTTAGATTAGAAACCACTGTACAGTAACAAAACGCCATTCTAAGAATCAAAAGAAGTAATTTCAGTTAAGCCACCTCCTTTAACCAGGTCCTTCACCCTCACAGGGATTCTGTAAAATTAAAGGGTCTCAACTAGTCCACAAGGTCTCTTTTAGTCTAAAATTATTCCTCTCAAATGCTATAACAATAATTCAGAGAGTCAGTTAATAGCACAATTTTAGCTTCTAGAAAAGAAAAATAAACTTTGTCATTTTTCAAAAGTATTTATTTTGTATATATTTCCTTAATATGATTTGTTAATATAATTATTTCAGAAAGTTTGAAGCTAGAACAAAATATCAACCCTAATCCATGATCTTATTTGTAGACATAGTTTACACAGCTGTAGAAACACTGGGCATAACATTTTGTATATAACTCTCACTACTCTTGTAACATGTGTTTTCCACACATCATCTGTAACACTTTATATGTATATTTATGTGTCACTGTAGGTATCACTTTAAATAGCTGCTTAACATTCTATTGAATACATTCATATATAGTCATATGTCTCTTAACGATGAAGACACTTAGTTGTAAGAAAGGCGTAATTAGGTAATTTCATCATTGTGCGAACATCACAGTGTACTTACAGAAACCTAGTCGGTATAGACTACTACATACCTAGGCTACATGGTAAAGCCTATTGCTCCTAGCAGTACAGTAACAGTTACAGAATACTACAGGCAACTGTAACACAATGAGAAGTATTTGTGTGCCTAAAGCTACCTAAACATAGAAAAGGTACAGTAAAAATACGGTATTATAAATGTTATGGGAGCACTGTCATATATGAAGTCTATCATTAACCAAAATGTTTTTATAAAGCACAAGGCTGTGTGTGTGTGTGTGTGTGTGTGTGTGTGTGTGTATATATATATATATATATATATATATTTTTTTTTTTTTTTTTTTTTTGAGACAGAGTCCTACTTTACTGCCTGGGCTAGAATGCCATGGCATCAGCCCAGCTCACAGCAACCTCAAACTCCTGGGCTCAAGCGATCTTTCTGCCCCAGCCCCCCAAGTAGCTGGGACTACAGGCATGTAACCACCACGCCCAGCTAATTTTTTCTATATATTTTTAGTTGGCCAATTAATTTCTTTCTATTTTTAGTAGAGATGGGGTCTTGCTCTTGCTCAGACTGGTTTCAAACTCCTGACCTTGTGTGATCCACACACCTCGGCCTTCCAGAGTGCTAGGATTACAGGCTTGAGCCACCATGTCCAACCTATGTGTGTATTTTTATATATTAGTATAATAAAATTTTAGAAAAGATAAAAAATAAAAATTGCTTTAAATTTTTATGTTTCATTCCTACTTCCATTGAAAAATTGCTATTTTTATTAGAAGCAGCACGGGGTAGAGGGAATAGGGTGAGAACAAGACTTCTCTTTGTATACTTTTTCATATATTTTGAGCTAGTGCCTATTTTTTAAACTAAAATTTGATTAAATTTAAAATGTAAGTGGAATATATTACAGTTATTAATCCTAAATAATAGATTAAAGTGAGAAGTCAAAAATCACTTGGTCCAACCTTCAGCGCAATGTAGGAATGTCTTTAATCAGCCAGAGACACTACCAGTGACTACGGAGGGTGGTCTGAGACAATTCAGAGAAGCTGCTGCTATCCCAACAGTTCCTAGAAAAAGCATTAATGAATGAAAGCATGGTTTAAAGGCTGATTAACAGCAGCAAATACATGCTGAGTCCTATTAAATGTTATGTTGTAAGAATACAAAAGAATAAGAGAAGTTCCTATGCTCAAGAAATCTGAGGCAAGACTACTTTGTAAGTCTTAAGTTTTTACACATGAACAAGGTTATCACTAGAATACAGCCATATAGGAGAAGAGAAATCTTTGAGGGGCCGGAATAGAAGAGGGAAAAAATGACGACTTTGGGGGAAATTAAGAGGGTGCTAAAAGAATTATCAATAAATGGATATACTGTGATTTTGAGGGTTTTGATTTTTAATATTACCACTTCAGAATACAAATTAAACCTTTAATTATGTAAAGGGCTGCATTCTTCCATAATAATTGATAAATGCGGTCTGATTAAAATCAAGATGTTTATGCTAACATAGGCTACGATAAGTTTAAATACTCTTTTAACTATGTAAAAAGATGTTATTTATCTAGAATTATTATTTCATATGTATGTATTAAAAGACATAGGTAGGTCTCTACTAGACTGCCTATTTCAAATGTACATAAGGAAAACCTTTCAGAGAAAAGTGAAAGAATGGCTCCTTTATACACACTGATTTACTAAAATAAATTATTTGCCCCCACTTTTCTGTAATTAAAACATTTATTTTCTTGACAAAATACAGTAACAAATCTTAAGAGTTAAAAATATAAAAGATTACCCTGTGCAAAAGTTTAAAAGCACATAAAGCAAAGAAAATGGATTTGATTAACTTAGAAAAAAGTATTCAAGGCTAACTTATCATTCTGATAAACAGCATCTCGTACATTATTTAATATGTCCCCAAAAAGACAACCTGCAACAGAGAGCTACAAACTGTACTAAAGCATTAAAGCCTTTTTCAAAGCATATTACTAATGCAGAGATGCAGAACAAATGGGCACAAAATAGGTAAAAAAAAAAAAAAATCTGCCAGTAACTATAGTGTAATAATTATAAAATGCATTGCAATAGAAAGACAATAATGCCAGAATGATCATTAACACTTATTTTTAAAGTGTTATTCTGCCTTCACAACATCATTACTCCTCGAAGATTCATATACTTGGACCTTTCTTAAAAGCCGTAAAACGACCCTACATCATCCCAGTAAGCCACCCATAGTCCCCTGAGGACCTCTCAGCCACCAGTCATGGTGTTAAATACATACATATTTGCCTCAAGACTATGTTCACCTGGACCTTAAAGTTACAGATGTAAGAATCCTAATTTCCTTGGTGAAAGTTTTTCGTATTAAGAAAAAAGAATTCAAAATATATGTAAAACCCTTATAAGAACTATTAAGGAGCCAAGCACAGCAGTGCACACCTGTAATCCTAGCACTCTGGAAGTTTTAATTTCATAATAAAATTTATTCACATACCAGCACAGAATATCCCTGGGACTTCACTCCTGATTATTACGGTCCGCACTTTCTTATCAGATTTTAAAGCATCCACACCTTTTGATAGCTAAACAGAAATAGGAAGGGTAAGAAAAAAAAGAGAAAAAATCATTTTCAGGCTGATGTCAAGACTGTATCTCAATATTCGAAGTAAACAGTTTAATCTTTACACTCACCATCTTTATAAGATTTTTACTGAGTGAATTTTTGCCATAAGCTCTGTTTATTCCAAGAACCACAATTCCTAGTTGGGGGGGAGGGTGGGAGCAGAGGAAAAAGCACAAGCACTTACGTTAGTGAGATATTCAGAGAACAGACTTCACAACACACATCCAGCTAACTTGGAACTTAAATCTACCACCCTGTCGAGGTTCACTGCAAGAACTATACCCTTATTTTCATGTTTAGCTTCCTTTTCCAGATAAGCACATTTTTAAAGAATATGGTATTTATAACATTTATAAAGCTAACCTAGTGCTTAATATTCATTGCTTTTCTTCAGCCTTTTTAGGGGAAAAGAACTCCATGACCTGATGTTCCCTTCAAGTTATCTCTTCTTAAGCACCACCAAGGTAATTTACAACATTTTGGTAAATTTTACACCACTAAATCAGATGAACTAAAGGGAAGACCACATACTTATCAGTGAAAATTATGAATTACAGAATACTATTTAAAAGCTGGTTTCATTATCTTCAAGTAGATACAGAATAGCTAACAAAACTTGTCTTGTTACCCAAGGTATGTTCTGCTTTTTGCTAGTATTCTGGCTGTTAACATCTCATTTACTCCTTTGTCATACTAGATAGTTTTCCAGCCCAGACTTCTCTCCTGACTTCTATCCCAATCACTTACCCTGAGGGCACTTCCATTTAGAAGTCCAATAAATAATTCCAACTCAATCAATATAAAATAAAGTTCATTATCTCTCCCACAAAACCCAGTTCTTCCTCCTAACTGCCCCATTTTATCATAGACCATCAACTAAACCCAGCCTCCCATTCCAACTGCTAGTAAGATCAATTTTCTAAAAACAATTCTAACCACAGAATTCACCCCCTACTTAAAATCCTTTAATTATTTATTTCAAAATATCTGAATTCAAAGACCTTGACTTGATATTCAAAGTTCTATACAGCTTATACTCATGATCTTGCCCCGAGTAAACACAAATTTTCATTGTGTCATATATTAGAAATGCCTTCCACTGGGTTGGGAGTGGGTATGGTTCTCATTTGTAATTGGGTTAAACTGAAGACAACAAAATGTACACATGCTTTCTCTGTGCAAGAAACTGTGCAAGCCCATTTTAAAAGAAGGCACAAAGATGGACTTCAGCCTACAAAAGAATAAATTTGCAAGAATTCCAAATGCTCTCAATATGGAGAAAAGGATGAAAGAGGACTAGTATCTGACAGGCTCCACATGAAATAGCTAAATGACCTTGGGTGGGTCCCAAATACTAATGACAACAGCTACCACTAACTGAGACCTTTAGTATGCCTCAGACACTCACTGCTCCTGGTGGCTTATGTGTATTAGCTCATGTACTCGTTCAGAACAACCCAAGAAGTCCGCATTATTTTTATCCTCAGTTAACAGATAAACTGAGATTTGGAGAAGTGAAGTAACTCCCTCAGCTGGTAAGTGGCAAGCTAACTCCACACTTGAATAGAACTATGCTATACTGTTCAAGCTTCAGTTTCCTCAAGAAGAAAATCAAGGAGCAAAGACTAGATGTGCTCACTCATTCAAACATATTGTGTACACACTATGGTGCTCAGCTCTCAAGGAACTAGAGTCTAAGAAGGAAAGACAAACATTAATAATCATAAAAAGGTACAATTTAAAATGCTTTTTAAATGGTGCTACAGTAACTTGTAACCAGAATTGATATGGTCTGTGAGCAAGGGAAGCTGGTTGGAGAAAGCTTACACAAGACAGTGTTATTTCACATGAGACTGTAAGGATGAGCAGGAGTTAAGGCGGAAATGGGAGGGGAGCTGAATTCTAGGCAGAGGAAACATGTGAGAAAGCATAAACTAGTCATGGTCCCACTGAAGGTCTTGTCACCCAGGAGGAGGAGAAAAGTGACCAATAAGAGTGACAAGGTCAACACAAGCCAGAGAGAACGCCCTTACAGGCCCTGCTAAAAAGTCCGGTCTTTATCCTAAGAACAAAAGCACTTAAGGAGTGTAAGCAGGTATAAACACACACATACGCACACACAAAACAGGCAGGGAGGGGACAGTTTCTGCACTTGGAGACCACACCAGAAGTGGATAGGGATGCAGACTTCAAGGGGGCTGCAGTCCAATCAGGAGATACTAGGCGTGGCTGAGACTGGCAGTGGTAGAAATAAAGGACAGTGAAAGGACTAAGAGCTAGTCCAAATTTAAAATGAGTTACTGATGATTAGACTGAAGACTGACTGAACTAGAAGGAGGTGTTAACGAATATCTACCAGGTTTCTGGCTTCAGCAATTGGATGGAAGGAGATTAACATTTAATAAGACAAAACCATTAAAAAACACCAAGGTGAGGGTGGAAGGAGGTAAAGCTCATGACTGTCACTTTGAACTACAGTGAATCTGAAGTACCTCTGAGACATGCAAGTTGGTATCAACTCTCAGGGTAGAAGCTACGAATCTAGGCTCTAAGCCCAACTGCTGGTGTAGAAATCCCAGTGGCCACTTACTAGCTATTTGACCTTGGGTAAGTTACTTAACCTGTCCGATCCTCGGTTTCTTACTCTCTTAAGATTCTAACAATTCCAAACTCTGTATGACTGGGCGAGGATCAAATAATGTAATACATATTAAGTTTACAATGCAAGTACCCAACTGTTATCATCCCTTCTATTATAGTATGAATACTTCTGATGCTGTAAGTACTGAATATTGCCATAATTTCTGCTAGATATGATACTTCTGACATCATTACTGAAGTGTAAAGTGCCATCAAAATGCTTCCACCATAGTTAATTCCAGCACTTTTGGTCCCATATTTGAGGTCTAATGTTTTGGGTACTTCCACTTCAAAGAGCTGGAAATTAGCTCTGCAATCTAAAATGAATCATCCAATACCTAACAAATGCACCATCAAATGTATAAGTAGGCTTTTCTGATACTGTAAAATGGAATAAAACAGCTTTATTTAGCAGAACCTAAAATTTTTTTATTTTGTAATTCTCCCATTTTATGTCACAATTCAACAGCTTCTCAAGAATTCAAATTATCATGCATCCCCTCACATAGCCTCGCCAAAAAAAGTTTATCCAAACTCAGAAAAGCTTGAGCATTCATATGCCAACCTTGAATTCCTATTTTAGACTTTTCCTGCCTTTTGACAAAACACATAAAAATCTTTGGTGAATTTGTAACAAGTTCACAATGCAACATTAACCCTGCTCTCTAAAGTTTATACAACTGAAAGATGAATGTAGTAACTTAGCTAAAATTTAAACAACAACAAAAGAATACATTTTGCTTGTACAAAATTGAAATTATAGATCCAAAGTGCAAATCCTCGTTCCCCGGACCCATCTCATGCACCTCCCCAGAGACAGCCATAGTTATCTGTAGATATGTAACCTCCAAGAAAATGTTCGATATATACACATAGAAGTGGAGTTATATACTACAGTTTTGGTTGTTGCTACTTTACATAAATAGATCACATTTTCTTCTGGTGCTGTTCTACATAAATAGGTTCATACATATTTCTTTTTTTTTTAATTCAGTCTTAAAGATCATTCTATATCAAAATAAACAAAAATTGAGGGAATTTGTTACCAGTAGGCTTGTCCTACAAGAAATGTTAGAAGATATTCTTTAGGAAGAAGGGAAATTAAGTAGATCCATAACTCAGATCTACATAAAGAAAAGCATCTGAGAAGGCATCAGTGAAGGTAAAATAAAAACTTTCATTTTTCTTACTCTTAATTGATCTAACATATAACAATTTGTTCAAAATAATAATAGGAACAATGCATTCAATTATGTGTGTTTATATATGCGTGAAATGAAGGGAGGAATTAGAAATATTTTGTTATTATAAGGTACTCACACTAACCTGAAATGGGATAGTGTTATGTGAAAGTAGATTTGGATTAGCTATAAATGCATACTAAAAACTCTAGGGCAACCACTAAAAAGAGTAAAAAAAGAAATGCAGCTGATATGCCAATAAAAGAGAAAATTGAAATCATGTAAAATGTTTAATTAAAACCACAAAAGGCAGAGAAAAAGTGCAAGACAAAAACAGAAAAAAAGAAAAAAGGCAACAAATAAATAACAGTAATAAATATGTGAGATACTAACCCGACCATATTCAATTTGAATATTAGCTGTAACAATTTGAATCAGTATCACTTTGAACATCAATGAAGACAGAGATTGCCACAGTGGATCAAGAAACAAAGACCCAACTATATGTTGTCTACAAAAAAAAACTCTGTGTCAATACAAAAAAAAACAAAACAAAACACAAACTCAAGGAGTTTGGAGGTTTTTCCTTTTCTCTCACTCAATGACAATCAACACACAAGACTTCAGTGACCAAATGTCACGGGTTTCTCACTACCAACAAGCAAGCAATCAATCCTGCAGCAGACACTGGTTGGGTGTCCTCTAATTCAATTCTGGCACTACCTAACTGGAGAGAGTATCAGATCCCACAGGTTGAGGGCTCATTCCTCAAAACTTTCCCCTCCTCTGCTTCCCACTTCCACCCCACCACCAGTCCCAAGGCCAGGCTTCCAGAACTTCTTACCAACCAGCTTCAAACTGGGTTTCCCATGACCCCTTTTTGGGTTTGATTAATCTGCTGGAGCAGCTCACAGAACTCAGGGAAACACATTTACTGGTTTATTATAAAGGCTAATTACAAAGGATACAGATGAAGAGATGCATGGGCGAGGTGTGGGAAGGGGGACGAAGCTTCCTCCCTTGGCATGCCACCCTACAGGGACCTCCACATGCTCAGCTTTCCAGAAGCTTTCTGAACCCTGTCCTTTCGGGTTTTTATGAAGGATTCATTATATAGGTAAGACTGATTAAACCACTGACCACTGGTGATCAACTTAACCCTCAGGCCCTCTCCCCTCCCTGGACATTAGCGGGTAGGGCTGGAAGTCCCAAGCCTCTAATCCAGTGTTGGTCTTCCTGGGGACCAGCCCCCATCCTAAAAATACCCAGGGGCTGCCAGTCATCAGTTAATCAGTAGCATACAAAAAGACAACGCTTTAGAGAGTTCTGAGGACTTTAGGAGTTATGACAGGAAATGGGTCAAAGACTAAATACATATTTCACAATGTCAAATACACTTTAAATATTTAAGATATATACAGATTAGAAATGTTTAGAGAATGATACATCATGTTAACATTAATCAAAAGAAAGCAGAAGTAGCTATACTGATTTCAGACAGAGTAGACTTCAAATAGAGGAAAGTTATCAGGGATGAAGAAGGACATTACGTAATGAAAATGCAGCCAATTTTCTAAGAATAGAATATTTAGGAATAAATGTAATCAAGAAAGTTCAAGACTATATTCTGAAAACTATTAATACAAAACACACTGAAAGAAATTAAAGACACCCTAATTAAACAGACATCCCACATTCATGGAAGATTTAATATTAAGATAGTAAAGTATTATCCAAACTGATCTATACATGCTGTCAAAATTCCAACTGTCTTTTTTGCAGAAATGGACAAGCTGATAAGCAAGGGATCCAGAATAGCCAAAAACAATTTTGAAAAAGAACTAAATTGGAAGACTCACATTTCCTAATTTCAAAACTTACTATAAAAGCATGGTTCTGGTATAAGGACAGACATAGAGATCATTGGAATCAAATTCAGAGTCCAGAAATAGATCCTTACAATTTATGGTCAATCGGTCTTTCGACAAAGATGTCAAGATAATTCAATGGTAAAAGAATAGTTTTTTCAACAAATGGTGATGGGAACACTAGATATTCACACACAAAAGAATGGAGTTGAACCCCTTCCTAACACCATATACAAAATTAACTAAAAATAGATCAAAGATACAAATATAAGAGTTAAAATTAAAAACTGTTAGAAACGTAAGCACAAATCTCCACAACTTGGATTAGGCAACAGATTCTCAAATAAGACACCAAAAGCACAACCAAAAAAGAAAAACAGATAAATCAGACTTCATCAAAATTATCAAGAAACTAAAAAGACAACCCATAGGAGAAAATATTTACAACGATACATCCAGTATGAAGATAATATCCGGATTATATAGAGAATTCTTACAACTCACAACAAAAAGACAAGAACTCAAACTAAAAATGAGCAAAAAGTTTGAATAAACATTTCTCCAAAGAAGATATGGCTAATAAGCACATAAAATGATGCACATCATTAGTCATTAGGGAAATGCAAAGCAAAACTACAATAAGGGCCAGGCATGGTGGCTCACACCTGTAATCCTATGTAATCCTAGCACTCTGGGAGGCCGAGGCAGGCGGACTGCTCAAGGTCAGGAGTTCGAAACCAGCCTGAGCAAGAGTGAGACCCCCATCTCTACTATAAATAGAAAGAAATTAATTGGCCAACTAATATATATAGAAAAAATTAGCCGGGCATGGTGGCACATGCCTGTGGTCCCAGCTACTTGGGAGGCTGAGGCAGCAGGATTGCTTGAGCCCAGGAGTTTGAGGTTGCTATGAGCTAGGCTGACGCCATGGCACTAACTCTAGCCTGGGCAACAAAGCTAGACTCTGACTCAAAAAAAAAAAAAAAAAAAAAAACCTACAATGAGATATCACTTCACACCCACTAGCATGCCTATAATTTTTAGGGAAAAAAAGAAGAGTGTTGGCAAAAATGAGAGAAATGAGAGTCCTAGATTGCTAACAAAAATGTAAAAGGGCACAGCCACTGTAGAAAACAGTTTGCTGGTTCCCCCAAAAGTAAAACGAACTACCATATGACATATATTCAAACAAATAATTGTACACAAATGAGCAAAAGCATTATTCATAATATCTAAAAAGTAGAAATGAACAAAATGGGTCTATCCATACAATGAAATATTATCCAGCCATAAAAGGAATGAAGTACTGAAATACACTATTAACATGGACAATCTTGAAAACATTTTGCTGAATAAAAGAAGTCAGACACAAAAAGCCACATATGATTCCATTTCTATGAAATATCTAGTTAGGCAAATTAATAAAGACAGAAAGTAGGTAAATGGTTTCTAGAGGCCAGAGGGCAAAAGGGAATGAGGAGGGACAGATTAACGGGTTTATTCTGAGGTTTGTTCTGGAAGTAATGACAGTGTTCTGGAATTAGGGGTGGCGGCTGTACAACACAGTGAATAAACTAAAAAGCACTGAACTGTATACTTAAAAAGATTAAATGGTAATGTGTGCACTTCATGAATTTCATCTCAATTTACAAAAAAGGGGAGGAAGTATACCTGGGAAGACCAATCAAGAGGCTACTGCAAAGGTCCATAAGAGAGATGAAAGTACACAGGTTTCAGATTGTATAATAGTAGTGAAGATGGGAAGTAGACTGATTCCACAGAGATATTGAAGGTAGAATATAACTTTTAAAAATTTTCCAAACTTATTACTAATAAATTACATGTAATAAACAAACTATTGAAAACCACTAACAGAAAGAATACTCTTGATAAACCACATATATAATCCAGGCTCTTGAAAATGCTACAAAAGTACTAACAACCTACACTGAAACTCCTTCACACAAACACAATAAAACATATACAAGAATTGTAGCAATTTCTTAACAGCCAAATCTTAGAAACAAGTTAGAAATTCATTAAAAGACGATGATTGTAAACCTAGAAAACCTAAGAATCATTTTTTTAAAAAAAGCATTCTTTAAAAGACATGAAATTAATATATCCAGAAACAAACAAAAAGTTGGTATCATAGAAGCACAAACTAGAACTGGTGGTTACCAGAGACTGGGGAGGAGATAGAAGAGGGGAGAGGACAGGACAGGGAGAGGTTGGTCAACAGGTACAAAGTTAGATAGGAGGGATAAATTCTTCTATTGCACAGAGATCTCTATTGGAATATCTCTATTCCACAGAGATATTGAAGGTAGAATCAATCTCTATTGGAATTCTTCTATTGCACAGAGATCTCTATCTTGATTGGTCTTCCCAGGTATACTCTCTGTTCTATTGCACAGTAGGGTGACTATGGTTAACAGTAAATATTGCATGTTACAACACAACTAGAAGAGAGGCTTTTGAAGGTTCTCACCAAAAAGAAATGACAAATGCATGAGGTGATGGATACAACAACTGCCCTGAATTATACAACACAGACATGTATCAAAACATCAAATTTTACCCCATAAATATGTATAATTACAATGTGTAAATTAAGAAAATAAACAATTTAAAAATATATGTATCCAGAAATAATGGCCTTCATTTAAAAAAAAGAGAGGTAAAAAGACAACCACCTAGACAATATATTAGGAGAAAGCATCTCATGTTTATTAACAACCAGAAAGGAGGCAAAGAGACAGGGAAGACAATCAAAAGATACACTTTAACGGGAAATATGGGGACGTTGGTCCTTTGAGACAGGAGTCTGCCAACCTCTTAATTTGCCGGCAAATTAATAAACTACTTTTTTTCTTCTCCTCAAATTACTTGTTCTTCTGATTCAGCTTCAGGGATAAGTGCCAAGCTTTCAATAACAGAAGCTGATGTCCCTGGGTGGGCCCTATCAGTGTCCCAGTGGAATGACCCCCCATGACTGCTATAACAGGCAGGGACCAGCCCTAGGTCAAAGCCGTGGGTCTTCCTGGGTTTTTCAAGGTCAGAGAGCAAGGGATGGCCCCAGCAGCTGCCAGAGCCTGTTTTAGCTCTGGGAAACTGCCCTCTCTGTCTCCCAGAAGTAGACACAGCTCCCCACACCTGAACTGAGTTGAGAAGGAAACAGATTTGGGAAGCATTGCAAAAGCCATAGCCATTTGTAAAAACCCTGTTTCCACCCATATGGGGGGCAGTTTTCAGACCTTCCTGTTGGATTTTTTTGAGGTGCCAGTTTGGGGCTGGAAGCCTACAGATTGAGTGGAACTAGGGAACTTGGTTTGGACTGAGCTCATCTGTGGTTCCCAGAGAACCAGGAGAACTGGGAGATGTTGGTTCTTTCATCTGACATTTGGTTCTCAGTTTGTCCCCTTTTAGATTGGGAGAAGCTGATTCTCAGTTGAGAATTCGTTTCTCATTTTGTGGTGCCCATTTGGTTGGCCATGGCATTTTGTGTTGGAGATTCCCTGTATTTGTTTGTTTGCAAAGTTTTGTTTATATAGGAAGCTCCATCTCAAAGTCCCTTGGAAAAACTATGACTGAATGGTTAACTTACAGCTACAAACTTACGTGTAAAAAGAATGGGGTTATTATCATCCAATGTACGTGTTGCAGTGTGAGGAGAAACAGCCGATAAATGAAAATTCCCATTTGACTGATAGGCCTTAGCATTTTAAATTGTGTTGGAAATTCCCTATATTGTTTGTAAGTTTTTATCTGGTTAGTTTTTGTACCTATGTCTATAGATTGTGATACCACTTGTCTGGAGTGTGAGTAAAAGTGGTGGTTGGTACAGCTTGTATGGAGTATGAGGAAAAGAGGTGGTTGATGGTCCATGGTTTATTCTGAGTTGTTGGTTCTTTTAACACATTGACTGCCACACTAGAAAAAAAATGTTTTCCCTTGGGGCCACAGTGTTTTATTGCAAAAATAGAATAAGAACTTCAAAAACCAAACGATCCTTTCTAATATAATGAAAAATTTATTGTTTTCTATGTGTGAGTAATGTGCAACTTTCACAGGGCAGTTAATGTGCTAAAATTCAGAGCTTAAATGGTCAACCTGCCACTACGGAGTTAAAATGTTGAGTCTCAAGCTCTCTGCTCAAGATAAACTCATTGTTTATAGTATACAAAATGATTTGTTTGTATGATTTTTTGATAAATGAGGTCCTCCTGCCCCTGCTGGAACCCCTACAGCCAGCCAAGGCAAGGCTCTGGGCAGGGCCACAGTGTGGCGGACCTGACTGGAGGGAGGACCAGGGCATACGTGGCCCACTGCCAAGCAGCATGCTGCAAAGGGGAAGGAACACCTGCCTCCGCCTCCACCTGGGCACCATGGGAGGGGCCGTGGTGAGTGCTGCCTGAACTAACTCTTCAATCCCATGCCTAGGAAATTATGACTCGGGATTCAGGATGGTCTCTCCCAGCAGCAACCTCGATTTGGGCCAGAGTGAACCTATAGCCAGGCTGGCAATTTGCTTGAATGTGCAAGAACCACCAGCAGGGTCCTTTGAGTCCTTTTGAGTCAAAAGGAATGGGCAAAAAAGCCACCCCAGACTGACATTTTGTAAAAGAGGAGGACCTTGAAAGAAACATTGCCCAAAAGTTGCAGAAGCCTCCAGATAACAAGATGCCCCCAAGAGAGAAAAATTTTTCTAATGCCAGGACTCAGACAGCAAAGGAGGAGGAAAATTGATAGTGGGGATTCAGTTGGTGCCAAACCACGTGGACAGAAGTGGCCCAGTGGGGGGCCCTTCTCCCAGCCACAGCCCCAACCCCAGGACCAGCCACACCTGGCCATACAGGGAGCAGTTGGGGAGAGGCCAGGCAGCAGTGAGGCAGCATAGGCAAGTAGCTGAGGCACTTGAATGGCACTCAGTTACATTTAAATGGCAGGATCCTGGGACTGTGTTGCCTCATGGGTTTAAAACAGCTCTCCTGTTCCATTTGATAGAAGCTTAGCACGGGACTTGCAGAACCCACAATGAGACAGATTTGTAAACTTGTATTAGCTTCTCTGGGGTTCCCAGGAATGGCAACTGCATCCCAGAATTCAGACGATGGTAAAGCCCTTGTACAGAGAAAAACAAGGATTTGAGCATTAGAGTCTTAGGATAGAGGTTGAGAGGCGTCCCACAGCCAGTGGCATGTCAACATTGTGAGAGGATGGCCTCTTTGCCCCGGGCAGTAACAGCTACTTGTGAGTTGTGTCTATTCTCAATCCTGCCACCCTTTGCCAGCCGAAAAGAATGAGCCTTTACAACATGACTGTTCAGAGGTCCTGGAGGCTGTGTATTCTGGCAGGATGGATCTGTCAGATCAGCCCATGCCAGAGCAAGAATGGGATCTTTCTTTACTGATGGGAGCAGCTTTGTGGACAAGGTACTGGATGTGTGGTGATCATGGCAGTGGCACTGCCACCTAGGACTTCAGCCCAGGAAGCTGACTGGCAGTTATCGAGAGGAAAAAGGTAAACATTTATACAGACTCTAAATAGGTTTTTATGATTGTGCCTGCTTACAGTGCCATTTGAAAAAAAAGGGTATAAGTGTGCCACTGAAATAGTGGCCTCGATACAGGCCATTGCTGAGCCCAAGCAGGTGTCCAGCATGGCAAAAAGAAGACAGGCCACTGGTGGAGCTGCTAAGGAAGGCTGCCGGAGCTGATCTGTTCCTTGGGGCCTCAAGACCCCAGCTAGATTTAGACCCCCTTAAAAACTAAAGGCTGGGGCTCTGACATTTGGGATGAAACAGCTAAATGGAGATAGAATTCTCACAGACTCATCTTTTACCCAAAGCTTTGCTTCAGCCTCTTATGAGCCACCTACAGGAATATACACACTGGGACATGATGACTTGATGGACTGGTGGGACTTCATTTGAGAGAACCACATTTACAACTAACCATTTATGTGCTTGGGGCGGCCCAAGGACAGAAAGGCGACATGCTACAAAGGGAGCCCACCATGGGGGTGGGGTCCACCCTTTCAATGACTGGCAGTTTCACTGAGATGTCTAGGCTTGTATTGGTAGATACCATATCAGGCTGGGCAGAGGCTTGTCCTACCTGGAGGAAAAAAAGGAGCATCTAAGGTTACCAGAATCCTTCTGGAGGAACCCACTTTGAGATGGGCTCCTACCAGGAGCTAGACGGGCCTTTGCCAAGTTCCTGCACACATACAGGAATAGACCTCAGAGGATGACAGGCAGCAACCGTTCAGGGAAAGAAGCCAAGCAAATGGAGAACACCATGATGGTGATGGGCCGTGGACAGACAGCTACAGAGATGGCTCAGCAGCTCCTCCTCCTGTAGTAAGGACATCAACAGACACCCCACAGGTAATAGGACCCAGAAGCACACTCCACGGAGCCCTGGACATTCTGCAAGAGTGATAATAGACCACCCTTTGTAACAGAGGTAACCCAGCAAGTAAACAAAGCCATATAGCCAGCATAGAGATTGCATGCAACCTGGAACTGATACAGGAAGTCCATCTAAAGAGGCATAAGATATTGCTGCTTGCCCTCTTCTGGATAACGGTAGCCCTCTAGAAGCAGGCTTAAGTTAAGCCCCTAAGAAATAGTTTATGAGAGACCCTTCCTAGCACCCCGAGGTAAGTATGATAATATAACCACGAGTAAAAGAAAATAGAGTAAAACAGTAGGTCAAATAAGAGCCAGGTGCTAACCACCATACATGAATTTGCCTCTTTGAGGGCCCTGCCCCAGTTGGAATCAGAGAAGTGGAAGGGACCCTATGAAGTGCCTCTAACAACTTACATCTCATTAAAATTATCAGAAGTGAAACTTTGTCGCCAACATACCAAAGTAAAGAGGTGCAACCCCCATGGAGAGGCCAGCCTTTAGGCAACCTACAGTATCTCTTTGAGAAAAAAAAAAAAATGGAAATGTTGATACTTTTGCTTAAAAAAATATGTGCAAATCCTGTCAGATACTTTATAAAATTCTCCTAAAAAACACAAAAAAGTAAAACTGACCAAATAGAAACACATATCATGACTTTACACAGAAAAAAACAATATAAATATTCCCTGATTTATAAATCCAACACAATCTCAATTTTGAAACCAGGCATGAACATTCTAAAATTTATGTGGAAATATAACAACACAGGAAAAGCAAAGAAAACAATGAAAAAAGAAAGAGCATTGGTGAAGGAGGGAGGAACTAGCCCCATCTAAAACACAACACAGGGCCAGGCGCGGTGGCTCACGCCTGTAATCCTAGCTCTCTGAGAGGCCGAGGTGGGCGGATCATTTGAGCTCAGGAGTTCGAGACCAGCCTGAGCAAGAGTGAGACCCCATCTCTACTATAAACTGAAAGAAATTAATTGGCCAACTAATATATACAGAAAAAAATTAGCCGGGCATGGTGGCGCATGCCTGTAGTCTCAGTTGCTTGGGAGGCTGAGGCAGCAGGATTGCTTGAGCCCAGGAGTTTGAGGTTGCTGTGAGCTAGGCTGACGCCACGGCACTCACTCTAGCCTGGGCAATAAAGTGAGACTCTGTCTCAAAAATAAATAAAGAAAGAAATAAAACACAACACAGCATTTTTAATAATTATAATAATATTAGAAGCATGATATATAGAGCCATCATAAAATAGAATGTCCAGATGGAAATTTTTATGATAAAAATGGCATTTCAAATCAGTGGGGTAAAGACGAATAAATGATGTTGGAACAACTGGATACCCACTAGAAAAAGATAAAGAATGCATACCTCACATTGCTATGATAATTCCTTTATTATTACATTGGTGGTTCCAAAATGGGAATTTCCTATCATTTCTACTACCATTCTTCTATAAAAACAAGTTCTCCCCTCCCTAAGTATCACTATAAATTCTTTATGCAATGTGCTATAACCCATAACTATCATTATACACTGCAATCTTCAAATTACCCTATGGCCAGAAGGAGCCTTTGCAAGCCTGTTTCTATGTCCTTCTTATACATTCCGTTTAGTATTTGAGCACTTCCTTGCTTTCTGACCCAAAAATATATTCGAGGTTCCCCCTATTCTAGGGCTGAAATCAATAATACCCCCAAAGAGCGCTGGCTTCTTTTAGTCAGGGAACAATATTCAGCAACCAAGATCCAGGCATTAGGTATGTTCACTGCTACTGTGGTATCACTGCTTTTAGATGCTTTCAACGCACAGAACTATTAACAGGAAATGTATATTATATATTCTTATGGTTTTTAGATTTATCAGAATCATAAATTCATCCTGATAGCCCCAATTCAAATGCAACATAACAGCATTCTTTCTCACCTTCTCTCATTCCATATTTGTACTTTCCCCTTTTCACCATAATGAAAAGCCTGGTTCCCAAAAACAACCTATTGTCTCATTTGCTCTATCCTACAATAAAACAAAATATATTAAGAACTTTTACAACCATACTATTGCTAACAACAAACCTACTAAATAAATTTCAAGATTCTTTTTGACTTATAATTCTTGATACAAAAGATAAAAATTTCTTCAAAATGTATTAGGTGACTATAGCTTACAGGTAAGCGAAATGAATGACAGCAATGTTACACGGGACAAAAGGGAAAAACTGAAAATACTGTGTTATACTTTCACTGCTGAGAAGTAGTGTTATTTTAAAGTGGACTTGATTAGTTGTAAATGTATATTGCAAACTCTAGGACAATCACTAAACGAAATTTTTAAAGAAGAATAATTGATATGCTAAGAAAGGAGAGAAAATAGAATCATAAAATGCTTGATTAAAACAAGAGGAGACAGAAAAAGAACAAAGGCAATAAATAGAAAAGTTATAAATATGTTACATAATAATCCAACTATTAATATTTCAGCAATTACTCTAAGTGTAAATAGTCTAAATACACTAATTAAAAGAGATCATCAGAGTGGTTAAAAAATAAGACCCAACTCTATGTTGTGCATGAGAAACCCACTTCATATATAAAGATACAGACTGATTACAATATACTAATAAATCACTAAAGTAGCTTTATTAATTTCAGAGGAAGCTGATTTCAGAGCAAGGAATAGTCTCAGGGAGAAGGAGAGTCATTACATAATAAAAGAGGGGTCATTTCTCAACTAGATCTAACTGAATAGTAGAACTAACTGAATATAAAATGCTTTATTCAACAACAGCAGAATACACATTATTCTGGAGCTCATAGGGAGCATTCACCAACACAGACCACATTTGGGAACAAAAATATACCTTAACAAATTTAAAAAAATAGAAATCATACAAAGTATGCTCTCAGACCACAATGGAAATAAATTAGAAATCAATAATAAAAAGGTAGCTGGAAAATTCCAAAATACTTAGAGATTAAAAAAGGCCCTTATCAAAACTTGTGGGATAGGCCAGGTGCAGTGGCTCACACCAATAATCCTAGCACTCTGGGAAGCCAAGGTGGATGGATCGCTCAAGGTCAGGAGTTCGAAACCAGCCTGAGCAAGAGCGAGACCCCTTCTCTACTATAAATAGAAAGAAATTAATTGGCCAACTAAAAATATATAGAAAAAATTAGCTGGGCACGGTGGCACATGCCTGTAGTCCCAGCTACCCAGGAGGCTGAGGCAGCAGGATTGCTTGAGCCCAGGAGTTTGAGGTTGCTGTGAGCTAGGCTGACGCCACGCCACTCTAGCCTGGGCAACAGAGTGAGACTCTGTCTCAAAAAACTAAAAAATAAATAAATAAATAAATGAATAAAAAATAAAAAAACTTGTGGGATGTAACAAAAAGCTGTGCTCAGAGGAAAAGATGTATCACTGGATGTATATATTAAGAAGATCAAAAATCAATAATCTAAGCTTCCACCTTAAGAAACTAGAAAAAGAACAAATTAAATACAACATAAGTAGGGAGAATAAAAATTAGCAGAAATCAATTAAATTATATACAGGAAATCAATACACAAGAAAAAAGAAATCAACAAAACCAAAAGCCAGATCTTTTTAAGATCAATAAGTTGGTAAGCCTCTAGCCAGCCTTATCATGAAAAGAAAAAACCACAAATTATTAGTATCAGAAATGAAAATGGGGTCATAACTACTTAATCTCATGAACATGACAAGCATAATAAACAATAACTCCATGCCCACAAATTTGAAAATTTTGATGAAATGGATCAATCCCTTGAAAGAAAAAGTCTACATGAATTCATAATAAGCAGAAATAGAACCACATAGATCTATATATATTAGAGAAATTGAACTAATAATTAATAACCTTCCAAAACAGAAAGCATCAGCTCCAGGTGGTTTCACAGGTAAATTCTAACAAAATACCAAAGAAGAAATGACATTATTTCTTCTCTATATTCTCTTCCAGAAAACAGAAGCAGAATGACACTTCCTAGCTCATTCCATGTAGCCCTTATACCAAAACCAGCCAAAAAATTACCAGAATCAAAGACTAAATATGATGCAAAAATTCTCAAGAAAATATTAGCAAATCGAATCCAACAATATATAAAAAAAATCTACATCACAACAAAGTGGGATTTATTTCAGGTATGCAAGGCTGGTTCACTATTTGAAAATCATTTAATGTAATCCATCACATCAACGGCCTAAACAAGAAAAATCATATGATAATTTCAACAGACTCAGAAAAAATATAACCTACAAACAGAAGAAAGCTTCCTCAACTGATAAAGTGCATCTACCAAAAAAAAAAGCTATCACTAACATCATATTTAACAGTGAAAGTCTGAATACTTTCCCTCCAAAATCAGGAATAAGACAAAATATTTACTCTCACTACTTTTATTCAACACTGTGATGGAGACTCTAACCAGGAAAACTGGGCAAGGAAAAGGAGTCAAAAAACATTCCGACTGGAAAAGAAGTAAAATTATCTTTATTTGCAAATGGCATGATCTCGTATATAGGAAATATTAAGAAATTCACTAAAAACTATTAGAACAAATTAACAAGTTCAGCAAAGTTGTATAAGATCAATATTCAAAAATCAATTGATTTTGTACCTTCTATACATTAGCAATGAGTAATCTGAAAATGAAATTAAGCAAACAATGCTATTTACTATAACATCCAAAAAGGATAAAGCTACTCTAGGATGAATTTAACAAAAGAAATGAAAAATTTGTAAAACTATACTGAAAACTACAAACCCTGTTGAATGGAAAAATAACTCATGTTCATAAATTGGAAAACTAAACATTGTTAAGCTGGCAATACTCCTGAAATTGATCTACCTATTCAATGCAATATCTACCAAAATCACAACTGGCTTTCTTGCACAAATTCACAAGCTGATCCTAAAGTTTACATGGTAATGCAAGAGTCCCAGAATAGCCAAAACATTCTTGAAAAAGAACAAAGTTTGAGGACTCATGCTAAACAATTTCAAATCTTACAATAAGGCTACAGTCATCAGTGTGGTAGGCCATGGACAGATATGTAGATCAGTGGAATAGAATTGAGTGTCCGGAAAATAATTCCTTATATTTATGGTCAATTAATTTTCAACAAGGGTACCAAGACAACTCATTGGTGAAAGAACAGTCTTTTCAACAAACGGTGCTAGGACAACTGGACATCCACAAGCAAAAGAACGAAGTTAGAGCTCTTACTGCATACCACATATGAAAATTAACTCAAAAATGGATCAGTCACATATGTAAGAGCTAAACCCATAAAACTCAGTAGAAAATACAGATATAAATCTTTGTACACTTGGGTTAGGCAATAGTTTCTCAGATATGATCCAAAAGCACAGCAACAAAAAGAACACACTGGACTGCATCGAAATTAAAAACATTAGTTCTTGAAAATACACCATCAAGAAAGTGAAAAGACAACCCTGAGAACGGAAGAAAATATTTATAAATCATCCGTCTGATGAGGGACTTGTATCCAGAATATATAAAGAACTCTTACAACTCAATTAAAAGACAAACAATCCAATTAAAAACTGGACAAAGATGTGAGCAGACATTTTTCCAAACATATACACATAGCCAATATGCATGTAAAAAGACGGTCAACAGAGAGTTGGGCCTGATCTCAATCTCTCCTACAACAAAAACCCACTGTCGTACTAGCCCCTTTCAAATAAATAGTCTTTTATAGCATCTTAAAAAAAAAAAAAAAAAAAAAAAAACTCAACATCATTAGCCATTAGGGAAATCCAGATCAAAAACAATAAGTTTCTCCCTCCCACCCATTAGGGTGGGTATAATTAAAAGGACAAACAACAGTAAGCATTGGCTGAGATGTGGAGAAACTGGAGCCCTCATCCGTTGCAGGTGGGAATGTAAAATGTTGCAACCACTTTGGAAAACAGTTTGGTAGTTCCTCAAAATGTTAATCATTGAATACCATATGACCCAGCAATTCCAATCCTTTGTGAAAATAAAAAGATGTACACAAAAACATACATATGAATGTTCTAAGCAGCACTGTTCATAATATCCAAATAAATGGAAACAAACCAAATGTACACCAATGATGAACAGACAAAATGTGGTATATCCATACAATGTAATGTTACTTGGCCATAAAAAATGGCAGAAGTACTGATACATGCAATACGACGAACTGTGAAAATACAATGCTAAGAAGCCACAGAAACATCACATTATATAATTCTTTTATAAAAATGCCCACAGTAAACAAATCTATTGAGACAAAGTAGATAAATGTTGTTTTATGGTAAGAGGTGGGGAGGAGGGTGGGGAGTCACTGCTAAAGAGTACAGGGTTTATTTTGGGGTTGATAAAAATGTTCTAAAATTTGGGCCATCTGGATAGAGTATATATATATATACACACTCTGAGTATACTAAAAACAATTGCACATTTTAAAGTTTTTCGTATTGAATTATATCTCAATGTTTATATATCGCGTTTCCCCGAAAATAAGACACGGTCTTATATTTATTTTTCCTCAAGAAAACACCCTAGGGCTTATTTTCAGGGGATGAGTTATTTTTTTAAGTATGGTACAACAATCTACATTGATTCAAATATAGATAAGTCGTCTTCTTCTGGAACATCATCGTAACTCTCCAAACCCCGAATTCCATCCTGAATTTTTTGCAACTCTATTTCCTTTAGAACCATTGGCTCCAATCTCTCATGTCGAGCACTAGAGCTCTCATGGGGCAGATGAGAAGGGCGGCTCCTCTTCTTTACCGCTCTGAGACGAAATGCATGGGTTGTGCAGATAGCCACGCCCATCACTAGGTCTTAATTTTGGGGTAGCGCTTATATTGCACAAATGCTTAGAAATCCTACTAGGGCTTATTTTATGGGTAGGTCTTATTTTGGGGGAAACACAGTATTTATACTGCATGTATGTCAAGGTATATCTTTATTGAGATATAATTTGCACACTATAAAGCATATACAAATGTATTTTTTAAAGCAAGAATGACATATGAAAGGAATTAACTTGTTAAAAAAGAAAATGAAGTAGATATTGGAAGACCAGCTAGCAGACCTCTGCAGCAGTCCACTGACTGGCTTAGGGTGGTCAGTGGTGAGGGTGGTACTGGTGAAGAAGTACATGAAAAGATTTCAAAGACATTCAGGAAGACTTGATAACCTAGATGTGGAGGATGAGAAAGGAGCAGGTATAAGGATGATTTACACTACGAATTTGCTTATTTGCTCTATCTCTGCCAGAAATTGTTCCAACACGGTTCACAAAAATGATCTTTGAAATGGGTCACAATTATGTGTAGAAACTTGCCAGGCTTCAGGGAAGGTAGTAGGGGAAGGGGAAGGGTCATTTCAGGAGATGCCCCTCCTGGAGAACCTGTGGCCTTGGGGCCACATGTGACCTTCTGGATCCTTGAGTGTGGCCTTGTGACTGCATCTAAATTTTGGATTCAGTCAAGGGGCCACATATGGCCTTGAGGCTGCAGGTTCCCCACAAAAAAGATGAGGAAAAGACAAAGCTTAGGTACAGCTGCAGGGAGGAGGACTGTGAAGGCTTGATAGTTGGAAAGGCCCTGCAGGCAATGAGGAGTCATTACAGGTTTTTAACTGAGCACAGAAGTGCTTCTTGGCCTTATAAAAAGGTAACCCCAGCACTAATGTGAAGAATAAACTGGAAAGGAGAATGACTGGAGACCAGGTGACCTATGAAGGAGACTGTTGCAGGGAGGCCAGGAGAGATCTCCGGTAAGCCATGACCAGAACTGCTACTCTGTAACTCTGAGTAGGATAAATAATGCAAGAAATAACCACTAAAGAAACCTGGCTACAACAGTGCCTCCACAACAAAATACAATATGGAGCTCAAACAACAGATGAGACTTGATGAATCTGGCACCTGCCTACTCCTCGCCCATCCACCTAGAGGGCTGCAAGTATAGTTTGGGGCTTCTCTGACCTGGGAGAGTTCTCATATTCCTTAAAGGCTGCTGAGAGCACTCAAATTTTAGACTATGAGAAACAAAGGCACCAAGGAGACTCCCTTTATCTGTAGTACCCTTAACCTCATGTTTTTCTTTGCACTACTTATTACTGGTTCAATTGTAAAGCAAAGTATAAGCAATGTTAGCCAGGCCTGAGTCTTCAATCCTGCCAATCCTCAAAGAAGGCTGTGTCACTTTTAAGAAACCATGATGTCCTGACAGCTGATTCTCACATTTTCGATAAACCGAAAACATCTTAATTTATTAAATTGTCGTTTATGCTCTGATATCTCCTATTTTGGTCCATTCAGACTTTCCAGACACTGCAATTTGCATTCATTGACATCATAAAGACAGAAAACACAAAATGTGGTGCACATTACTGCTGTACCTGCATTCCCTTTGTATCTAACATACTGTTGGTACACTTAATGTAACTGAAATCCCAGCATGACTAAGCTTACCCAAAAGATGGTGACATTCAGGATCTAATCACTCCAGTGCCAGTCTACGCTTACAGCTGAATCTCTTACTATTTTGCTTGTCATGCCACACTACAGCCACACTTGTCTTATGTTATTTCCCAAATACACCACACATGTTCACATCTCCATGCCTTTGACCATGCTCTTGTCTCTGGAATAATAAACAAATAAGGAATGAGGTAACTCATACTCCTGAGCACCTACTATGGGCTAGATACTTAATGCACAATTTATGTTAACAATCTAACTTAATTTCACAGCAACTCTATAAAATTGGTATTATTTTTCCTCACTAATGGCGAAATCCATTGCCTATTAAGGAATGCCTCGGAACCTCTTCCGAATGGTGTAAACCTTTCAGGTGTTACAGTCGTTTTCTCTCACCAAGTCTTTAAAGTTAACACAAGCCTAATAATCACCAGGATCTGCTTCACTATACTAAGACAACAATCGTGACCTACTCGTTTTTCACTTCTGCTTAAAAGATTATAGGTGCTCAATAAATGCATGTCAAATTTAAATGACTGGTCCTGTGCCATAACCCAGGCAAACGGCTATTTCATCCTTCAGGATCCCTTTAGATTTTCCCAGCACTGCAAGTGAAATAAACTGAGCAACATCACTAATCCCTCCGAATCGCCCCCTCGTCCAAAGGCTCCCACCCTCAGTATTGTATTGCTAATGTAGCAGTCGCTTTGCGGGTAGGTAGCTAAAGGGCAAGATCAGTATCATCCACATTCTAGTCCCCAGACCTCTGCAAGACAAAAAATGCTTGATTGTTTAGATGAAGTAGAACAGTCCCTCAAAACTAACTTCCTAAGATAAAATGGACAAGAAAAAAACTGTTCCAGGTGAACAACTTCAAATTTAAGATTCTTCATTATAATAAAGGGCATTCTCACTGCAGCTTCTACAACTATACCACTGATTCCTGAGTTGACAGAAAGCCATTACACAGCAAGAATAAAGCCTGAAACAAAGATTAAATACTCGGAGTATGTACTGACCTTGGCTTGTCTAGAGCGGAGGGCATAAGCTGTGTTTCTGTTTTCCACGCTGAATGAGGCCACTTTATAGCTAAGCCGATGGAATACACGCTTAGGTATCGAAAGCACGAAACAGGTGCATAAGGAAACGGCCACATTGGGGTGCGGCGGCCTGGGCTCTGCAAGCCCGCCTGACCTAGGCCCGCGTCCCGCCCGCGGACGCTGCACCCTGCGGCCCGTCCAGAGGAGCAGCCGCCGCCCGCGCCGCGCCCGCCCCGCGGCCCTCACCTCGGTTCTCCTCTTCCAGGTGGCGCACCCGCAGCTCGTCCTCCGTCTTCGCCTCAGAGCTGTAGCCCCTTCTCGGGGCGGGACCCGTGGCCGCGGGCGCCCAGCCCTGGGCCCAAATTTCCCGGCCCACCTGCCGGCCCGCCAACGAGCCGGGCAGCCTCAACCCCGGGCCGAGCCGTGCGGAGCACACGGCCACCAGGCGGGCACGGCTGGCCTGCAGGGGACCCAAGGCCCCCGGTGCCAGCGCCACAGCCGCCGCCATGTTGTCTGTTTACGGCGTGGGCCGCGGCTGCCGCTCCGCCCCCGCCAGGCGCTAATGCTCCGCGCGCACGCACGCGCACGGCGGCCCGACCCGCGGTCTCGCCCGCCCCCGCAGCCCCGCTCCCGCGCGGCCCCGCGCAACCCTGCCGTGGGCCCTGCCTCAGCGCTGCGGGCTCCAGCCGAAGGCCAGCGTTTCCCGGCGAGAGGTTTAGTGGCGTGTCGGACACAGAGGGGGAGGAAGTAGTTTTCCAAGTCCATGGGAGGGTGAAGGAGGACATATTCTGTCAGGACGACTCTGAGGGGTCATCGCCCCGCGCTCCCAGGCTGCGCCGCGAGCTCCCTGTGTCGATAAGCTGCAAAAGTGAGCTGAAGTGTCTTGTCTCCTCAGGGTTCCTGGAAGTGTGGCGGCTGGACACGGGACACTGCTTCCCTCGTGCTCGTCGGCCGGGGCGTCGCGGACGGGCCAGGAGAGCGTGAGCGGCGCGGCCCGGCGGCCGGGGCGGCGAGGGCGGCGGCCGGGGCGCTCCGCGAGGCCGCGGTCACTGCGGAGGGCGCCTGGCGGACGTGGGCTGAGGCGGGGCTTGGAACCTGCGCCTCTTCCAGAAAGTCAAAATACCGATTTAGTGTGTAGGTGATCATCAAAGCACATTGTTTTAGAATTTTCTGCTACCTAGCCTTTCTCAAATCTCAACAGGGAAAGCATATATTAGTAATGCTGTTTGAAAAGTGTGCTACGCATACTCCTGTTGCCACACACATTTCTATTATTATCCGTTGACCATTTTTGAGTGCTAAGCAAAACTTCCTTCAGTGTTATACCGTCAGCTTTTATCCAAAGTGGAAAGAAAAAGCCGGGATGGACACCCTTGAAGCTCTGACTGGGGCGGGGAGGGCAACACAAGTAACCTTTGTACCCCCATAATATGCTGAAATTAAAAATAAAATTCCATTACTGCACCTGCTGTAGGGATGGTGTTGAAGGTGCATTTTATTGCATCTTTTATAAAGTGCCATGTGAGAAATTTCTCTTGAAGTTTAGGACAAGGAACATTTTTTTCTTAATTTCAGCATATTATGGGGGTACAAATGTTTAGGTTACTAGTGTTGCCTTTCCCCTCCTCCCCCCCCAGAGTCAGAGCTTCAAGTGTATCCATCCCCCAGATGGTGCACATCACACTCATTATGTATGTATATACCCATCCCTTCCTCCCCACTCCCATCTGCCCAACACCCGATAAATATTACTCCTATATGTCCACTTAGGTGTTGATCCGTTAATACCAATTTGCTTGTGAGTACATGTGGTGCTTGTTTTTCCATTCTTGGGATACTTCACTTAGTAGAATGGGTTCCAGCTCTATCCAGGAAAATACAAGAGTTGATATATCACTTTGTTTCTTATAGCTGAGTAGTACTCCATGGTATACATATACCACATTTTATTAATCCACTCATGTATTGATGGGCACATGGGTTGTTTCCACAACTTTGCAATTGTGAATTGTGCTGCTATAAACATTCGAGTGCACGTGTCTTTTTTGTAGAGTGTCATTTAATCTTTTGGGTAGATGCCCAGTAGTGGGATTGCTGGATCAAATGGTAGATCTATTTGTATCGCTTTTAAGGTATCTCCATATTGCTTTCCACAGAAGTTGAACTAGTTTGCAGTCCCACCAGCAGTGTAGGAGTGTTCCTATCTCTCCGCATCCACGCCAGCATTTATTGTTTTGGGACTTTTTGATAAAGGCCATTCTCATTGGAGATAAGTGATATCTCATTGTGGTTTTGATTTGCATTTCCCTGATGATTAGAGATGTTGAGCATTTTTTCATATGTTTGTTGGCCATTATTCTGTCTTCTTTTGAAAAAGGACATTTTGCTTCCTTTGTATGTTTCATCTTTTCGGATGATGATGTTCACTTTGACTGCTAGGTGTTATGATTTTTATTGTTATGGTTTCCTTCTAATTTTGTCTTGAGGTCTTTCTCATGAGATGAATGGGAAGTGTGAAGGTGACAGGGAGCACAATCAGTAGAAAGGGAGCAAGGAGAGTGTACCTATGGGGCAAAAGCCTCTGTTGGGTCCCAGGGTTACCCAGGCAGTTTCACATAAGGAGTTTGAATTGGTGGGCTTAAGCAAGCACGCACACGTTCCATGGAATCCCTGGTGACTTCGAGGTGGTCATGCAGTGTATCTGCACAGTACATGAGGGGTGTGGGGGCCAGCGGGGTGGGTCAAGTAGGCTGCATCTGGCTGTCCATACAAAGATGGTCACTGGGAGGCAGTTGTATAACACAAATAGTTGGATCAACTACATCGAGGAACTGGAGCAGGTGGAGAGCTGTACCACCTGCTTCTGGTGTGAGAAAGTTAAACTTATATTCAAAATGGATGCCAAGGCAACATACAATTAAAAACATTCACTACACTAGGAAACTCAGAATTTCATCTACAGCTCATCCATGATAATTATTTCAATGATTCTATTACTGTTCACTTGACCTCTAATTGTTTTGATATCATTATGCTGGCTTATCAATAAATTGTGAATTTAAAGAAAGCAGTTATATAGAGCACCTGGCACAGTGCTATTTAAAACAATATAACTTCAGATAATACTTGCAATTGATTAGGAAACTGCAGAAGAATAATCATGCATTGTTTGGGTTATATAAGAAAACAAAGAAGGCCTGCCCATTGTTTTGGTGCACACAGAGCCTGATAGAAAAACCCAACATAGAGGACTATCCCCTTCCCTAATATTTGTGACTCCCATCCTTATTTGAAACAGTCTTGTGGATATCCCAGCTCTGTGACCAAAGTTGATTCTTAAAAGTTAATGCAAATGATAAATATCATCATGGCCATTATAACCTGTCAGGAATGACAACTACTAACGAATTGCCAAATACCCAAAATTTAACAAATTCCAAATCAAACAGACATGGCTTTGGATCCTAGCACCATAGTTGCTTCACTTTGAGACATCAGTGAATTATTTAAATAATTCATGCTTCCATTTCTTCAGAATAGCTAGTATAATATCTATTCACCTCACAAATTCTTTAATTTCAATTTCTTCAACTATAAAATAAGAATAATTATGCTCATTATATTGGGTTGACGAGATAAGTATGTAAAACACTTGCCAGCAGGAAATAGGAACAGAACAGATAATATTAGCTACCATTTACCAACTTCCTCTTTATTCTGTTCCAGGCATTTAGACATCTTATTTAATTATCAGAAAACTTTGAAGTTGGCATTACTATCCCCATTTTTATAGATGAGGAAACTGAGGTTAAGTCACTTACAAAGCTAGCAGCTAAGAAGAGGGAGCTGGAATTTGAGTCCCAGCACATCCACAGACCAGGTTCCTAATCAGTGTTTTGCATAGCCTTTCAATAAGTGTTAAGATATTCAATAAAATTTAATTTTCTCTGATTCCTTTCTACTTTTTAGTAAAAAGTCCAATTGGAGACAAAAACAACAAATATCAGTTTGAGAAAGGAGGGTGGGACTTGGTGTTTGAAATGCCAGTGTGGAAAAGCTGGGGTATTTGGAGTACTATACCCAGTAATATCCCGACCTAAATTCAAATTTCTACCATCTATTTATAGGGTTGGAAGCTTTGCCTCTATTGAGCTCTCAGCTAGCAGTCTTTCTGATCTGCCCCACCCTTGGCATTTTCCTAATGCTTGCTTCTATGTAATGTTAAATGTATGCGATGCCAAATCACTAACACTGAGCTCCTGAGGACAGCCTGAAACACAGAAGCATTCGTTTCTAGCTCTCTTGCACAATACATGTACCAAGGAATAGGTGTCACCTGTAAAATGAAACAGTTACTAACCACAACTAGAGAGAAACAAGTAGCTAAACAAACACAGTGGCAAGAATAAAGCAGAACTCTGGACTTTGAAAATGAGAGCCTGTCTTAAAACTATTTCATCTGAAACACTCAAAGAGAAAGTAATATCTTACCATAAAGGCTGGCCTGCTATATTAAAGAGACATGAATGTGATGGCTTAAACAAGAGAACAGTCCATGAAGAGTAAGATGGTTCTCCTGTCTTAGACAGGAGGCTTCCGTCTCTGAGTCTAAGGTGGCTGCCCTCTGCCACCAGCAAAATCAAGAAGAGATGAGATGATTACCCAGTTCTATCAACAGGACGACCAAGAAATGCCATGTGTCCCTTCTACTTACTCATATCCCACTAGCCACACCAGCAACAAAGAGGGCCTAAAAAATGTGACCTTTCACTGGCTAGTTATATACCAAGTTTCTATTACCATGTACAAAGTTCTGTTACCATGTACAAAGGGGATTGCAGATATTCAGGAACACAGTCTGTTTCAGAGTCTTTCGATTTTTTACATTTATTTATTTATTAATTTATTAAGACAAAGTCTCTCTGTCACCCAGGCTGGAGGGCAATGGAACAATCATTGCTCATTGCAGCCTCAAACTCCTGGGCTTAAGAGCTCAACAGGTCCTCCTGCCTCAGCCTCCCAAATAGCTGGGACTACGGGCATACACCACTGTACTCAGCTGATTTTTTAATTTTTTGTAGAGAAAGGGTCTCATTATGTTGCCCAGGCTGGTCTTGAACTCCTGGGCTCAAATAATCCTCCCTCCTTTACCTCCCAAAATGCAATTTTTTACTTTTAAATCAAATTGTTCATGAATCCTAAGATAAAATTTTACAGTCCTAAAGTATAGTAGGTTTCACAAGAAGTGACAGGAACTACATGTAAACTAAAGACTGTCTTTCCATATGAGCTATCTAGGAGTAATTCCTAATTATATCTTCAGAATGGAAGGATAATGTAAAAAAATAAGTGTAGGAAATTGTGTATACAAAATGGTTATAACTTAAATCTGAGGGTCTATGGAACATTTGTAATCTATATGCACAACAATATAAAACTATGAGAAACTATTTCAGAGCTATGCATACACATAGATAATGATTGGAAGATGACAGAAAATATATACATGTTATGTTCAAGGTGTGAGAGTGGTTCGTGAAATTTAGACATTTTAAATATTTGTCACATTAGCATAAGGTACAGAGCATGAGCACAGTACATTTCAAGGGGGCAAAGTTTTACTCATGCTTTCGTCCCAAAATGAAATTAAAACAGCAGTCCCCCGAATTTCTTTGGGTCTCTTTTTAATGATTTTGTTAAATACTTTCTTTTTCAAGTATTCTCTAAGGCCCTGTTACCAGGATCTGTTTTTACACCACAACTATGAAATGTGTTTACCTACACTTCTAACACTCAAAGTGGAGGGAGTGCCCCACATCAGTCAATTCTGCCACACTGAATTGGTGTCCTACAACTCCATTCATTCTGACAGTTACCTGGAGGTAGTATCAGCCCACACAGGTTGAGGCCTCAGTCCCAGAAGAGTGCCCCCACCTCAGATACCAGTCAGATACAAGTCCTAGGTCTTTCGTAGTTCTGACCAGCCAGCTATAAATTGGGGGTTCCACAACCCCATCCTTGGGTTCAATAATTTGCTACAACCAACTCACAAACTGAGGAAAACATTTTACTTACATTTACCAGTTTATCATTGTCAAAAGACAAAATTACAACAAATTTAGTTTTAAGATCTTAATTGGCTTTTGTTTGTGATTCTAGAATCAGGCAACACCTCATCTAAAAAATAAAACGAGTGTTCCAACAAGCCCAGCAGAGAGGCTTGGTTTTCATAGACAGAAAAGGGCAGAGGAAAGCAGAAACAGAAAGCAAAAAGCAGATTGGTTGTTACAAAGTTACTTTCCTTGTAAAGGTTAAAAGGGGCCTTGCTTACCGTGCTGGCTAAAACTGGCCTGTTTGGAGACGTCACTGCTATACCTCTCTCCCAAGTTCTTGGAAGGTCAGATAAACAACTTAGTTTTGGCTTGGTGACATGGAACTTCTGTGTGAGTGACTCCAATTTGGTTTGGCCTTTTGGGCCTGGTGTAGAAGCTCAGTCCAAACTAATGGCCTCCTATAAATTGTGTTTAACTCATAAAGGACCTTATGAAGGCCACAAATGAGCAGCTAGAGGAAGAGGTGCATAGGAGTAGGTCCAGAAGGGTCTCTAGAGCAGAGTTTCTGCCCTGTGGATCTGGGGCACATGGCTATCCTGCCAGCTGGGTGTATTTGCCACCCTCAAAGCTCTCTCAACTCCATAGTTTAGGGGTTTTATGGAGGTTCCATCACTAGGCATGATGGGTTATATCATTGCCCATAGCAATCAACTCAATCTCTAGCCCCTCTTCCCTCCCAGGTGGTAGGAAAGGGGGATGTGGGACAGGGAGGGAGGGACTGAAAGTTCCAAGCATATTTGCTTCCTCTGGCCACCTGCACCCATCCTCCATTTCATTCCATACCTTAAGAGTAACTTCATTAGCATAAACTCAGGTATGGTTGAAAGGGGTTTATTATGAGTAACAAAAGATGCTCCTTTCACCCCATCACAAGAAATTCCAGGGGTTTTAGGAGCTCTGTGCCAGGAACCAGGGATGAAGACCAGATATATATGTCTTAGTTTATCACAATAGCACAGGCCCCTTAGTGGGTTTCCTCTCCAAAAGTCCTTTTGCCATCTAATCTGAATACAGAATACATTTAATCCCTCCATCATTTCCAAGAGGGAGGGATTAAATGTCAAACCCAGAAAATCCCATCTCTAGAGTCTTGGAGGGATCCAGTAGGCCTCACCCAAGGACACTATCCCAAGAGAAAAAAGTATGTTAGAGGACACCCTCTCACACTCTTCTTTTCAGAGCCTCCTTGACTGATACTGCAATCCACCCCACCAAGGTTACTGTAGGTCCCAGTTTAGGTATGGACCATGTGTGCCTGTGAGCATCATGACCTCTGAGGTAGAGAGAAATACAGACAAGTAAACCAAGGCTTAAATTACTAAGAGTTACATAGGTAATAAATTACATAGCTGATATTCAAACACTTGACCCCAAATCTGAGTTCTTATTTACAACTTTGTACTTTCTGCTTTTCTCAATTGATCATCAAGGCTTCGTTCTCCCCATACCCATCCCACGCCCAGCAGTAGGAAATTTTATCAATCTCTTCTGTTATCACCTCTCTTGGAAGCTTCACTCTCTGTGTTGGATCCCACATGGTCACAATTTCCCAGATACTACCTGCACCCCCTGACAATCCCACAGCCACCTCTTACATATATATGTATACATGTGGACATACTGAGAAACAAAACAAAAATCCTAAGCCCCCCAACTGACTGAACTGACCCCCTTTGGCGAAGGGGACCCCAGAGAAAACTTAAAACTGAATTGCTGGCCATGACAGGATGGGAGGTCAGACACACCTCTTTATACCCCCTCTGTCACTAACCACCATTAGAATTTCTTTCGTAAGGGTTAAACAGCCAGAAACCAGCACTTTCGAAAGACTTGCTCCACGTCTGATTTCAACATCTGCCTGACACTGCCCCTCCCTTTTTGCAGTTTCAGCACAGCACCTGACCAGCATTCCTTTCTGATAAGAGACCACTGCCCATGGAGCAGTTCTGGCCAGTCTACAGAGGCTGTGCACTGAATGCCTTCATGTCTTCTCCTTCACCTTTTGATGTAATGCATTTATATGTTAAGTGTTGCCTGGGGCATGGTGGCTCATACCTGTAATCCTAGCACTCTGGGAGGCCGAGGCAGGTGGATTGCTTGAGCTCAGGAATTCCAGACCAACTTGAGCAAGAGTGAGACTCCATCTCTCCTATAAATAGAAAAAAATTAGCCAAACAACTTGAAAAGTAGAAAAAATTAGCCAGGCACAGTGGTGCATGCCTGTAGTTCCAGCTACCCGGGATGCTGAGGCAGGAGGATGGCTTGATCCTAGAAGTTTGAGGTTGCTGTGAGCTAGGCTGATGCCATGACACTCTAGCCCAGGCAAGAGAGTGAGACTCTGTCGAAAGAAAGAAAGAAAGAAAGAAAGAAAGAGAGAGAGAGAGAGAGAGAGAGAGAGAGAAAGGAAAGAAAGAAAGAAAGAAAGAAAGAAAGAAAGAAAGAAAGAAAGAAAGAAAGAAAGAAAGAAAGAAAGAAAGAGAAAGGAAAGGAAAACAGAATATATGTTAAGTGTGCACCCCAAAGTCAACATGGGATGCATGTAACATGCATCTGCTTACTATGTGTGCAATGCCTCTTTTTCATAAATATTCATAGCTCCTCCTATAACCAGTTGAATAGGGTATACATGGCCGAAGCTTTCAGCATACATTCCTATCTCATCCTTCCCTCCCTTGAAGTGCTCGCTTCCAATCTCTGCTGGAGGCTGTACTTCCCAGCCCGTGAGGGTGGCCAGCCTGCAGGTTGTAACCTTCTATAAGAAATAAGTTCTCCTCTTCAAATTTATAAACCCTGTGATTCTTCAGTTGACAATACAAATGCTTCTGCCATGTCCTGAAGATACATGCCTTCATTATCTCAGGATGGGAGGGATGGGGAGATTGTGGGATGATAGCTAAGGGTGTGTGGCTTCTTTTGGGGATGCTAAGGGTGCTAAATTGATTGTAAGATGGTTGCACAAACTGAGAATTTTCTAAAGACCATTGAACTGTACACTTTGAATAGGTGGAACCCATGGTATGTGAATTATATCTCAATAAAGCTGTTGCCGAAAAAAGGGGGAGCATGGAATTAGGGATCCTTGAAAATATGATTGATTCAATGTCTGAGACTGAGGAAACACGAGGTGAGATCAGAATATCTACTCATGCCAGAAATCACTGAGGTGCTCAAAGACTGACAGAGATGTGAAAGGGCACAACTTGAAAGGGCTCCCACTGGCCAAGTCTGAGTCAATCAGAGCATCAGAAAGAACCATGCCAGGAATTGATGTGAACATTTAGCATTTTTTAAGACATCAGTGAACAATTAAGTAAACGGATGGCAGAGAGTGGGAGCTGATTTCTCACAGTTGGAGTGGGAGAATACAGATCAGCAAGGGGAAGGCTAGAATGACCCACATGATAAGGTTAGAGTTGGAGACATCAGTATGAACTCATGTTTAGCTTAATGGCTTAATGTAGTTAAAGATGGATACACATGGAAACATGTATGGATAAGTTTACACATGCGGGCTAGTATACACACATATTTACTTGCTCTGTAGGCAAAGATGACCTAGAAGCAATGACACCTCAGTTTCAATAAGCTCATGTAGAGCCCAGATCTTGGCTCCCAATTCTCCATTGCTCCTTGGAGAAATGGATGATTTGAGGACTTGGGGAGGAAACACAGGAGATAAGCCTGAAGGATGTTGTGGAGCCAGAAAGTAGGAAAATGTTCAAAATAACCCACAACACTGGAGGTACTTCAGAGAGACACAGAAACCAACTGAGAGGGTTCCCACTGGCCACAGCTGGAACAAGATGAACAACAAAATAAAGCAGTATAGGATTATAACCAAAGGAATATAATGAATATCCATGGATCCATACTGATGTAAACAAATGAATAAATGGGAGAGTAGAGACAAGTCTACCATGCAGAAGAGCTTAAAATGATTTCTGTAGATACTCCGCCCTCCAGAAGGGTATCAAACATGAACAGAAACAGACACTAGTTAAAGTGGTAGAGACAGATTTTACTCAGCAATATTCTGTGGCAATAATATAATATTCTCCTCTGCTTTCAGGAGGTCTAAGGTGGGAACTGACTGCAAAATTCTAAGATCAGGAGAACAACCCTATTGCTCCTTACCTCTCATAGGTTGTGAAGTAGGTAGAAACTCTCTCCTACCTCTCCAAACAGGTGAAAAGAGTACTCCCTTTGTCAGGGTATAACAATATGTCTGTGGTTTCATTCCCTCCCCTACTGTCTTGAGTTCGACGTGCCTTGTCCCTTAAACACTTGTCTGGTGGGTGGGGTTTATTCTGTCCTCTAAATCCACCGTCCTGTGGCACAGCAGAGGGTGTTAGTCAGCTCGGGCTGCCAGGACAAAGACCACACACACTGATTTCCTCACAGTTCTAGAGGCTGGAGACCAAGGTGACAGGCTGGGTTCCGTCTGAGGCCACTTCCTTGGCTTGCACATGGCCTTTCTTCTGTGCGTGCATGTCCTTGGTCTCTTCCTCTTCCTATAAACCCACCTTTCCTATCAGATTAGGGCCCCACTCTTATGATCTCATTAACCTTAACCTCTTTCAAAGCCCTATATTCAAATACAGTCACATTGAGGGTTAGGGCTTCCACATACAAATTTGACGGGCACACACCTCAGTCTGTAACAGAAAGATTCTTTTTCCTCAAGTCCTGCAAGCAGCTCTGATGACCCTCCCACCGTGCCCTGCCCCCACAGATCTGCAGCAGCCTCTCCAGGTGAAGACAGTGCCGACAGCCCCTACCCTTCCTGTGCTCAGGTCCACCCCCTCTCAAATTAGGAAGGCAGTTTGCCAACAGATCGTAGCTAGTAGGCTCGGAACTTTATGCAAATCCATCTCCCACCTCCCTACTCCCAGTCTCTATTTTCCCCAGGACTCTAGCTGTTCTCAGTAAAGTCTCGTTCACCTCAGTTAGGCATGAGGCACTGATAGTGATGCACTGAGAGCATAATGCTTCCTTGTCCTCAAAGATGAGGCATTAGCTAATCCACTGATCACTAGGGCTTTCGGCAGCTTCAGAAAAAGGCAGCAGGTGACAGTGTGGTTGATCTATCTCTTTGATTCATGACTATCCTGAAATTAACATTTTAAAAAAGCAGCGAAATTGATTCTACTTCTCAAGACTTTGTGGTACTGTTCTTTTTGTACTATTGTGCCAGAGTCGTAATTTTTTTTTTAATTTACTAAAGTAGTTTTCTACTTGTAGCACACAGAGAAAAATTACTCAGGCATTAAGAGTGAGTGTTATTGAGAGGTTATAAGTCCAGTGATATTCAGAACATTGTGGCCGGACGCAGTGGCTCACGCCTGTAATCCTAGCACTCTGGGAGGCCAAGGGGGGTGGATAGCTCAAGGTCAGAGTTTGAAACCAGCCTGAGCAAGAGCGAGACCCTGTCTCTACCAAAAAATAGAAAGAAATTAATTGGCCAACTAAAAATATATAGAAAAAATTAGCCAGGCATGGTGGCGCATGCCTGTAGTCCCAGCTACTAGGGAGGCTGAGGCAGGAGGATTACTTCAGCCCAGGAGTTGGAGGTTGCTGTGAGCTAGGCTGACGCCTCAGCACTCACTCTAGCCCGGGCAACACAGTGAGACTCTGGCTCAAATAAATAAATAAATAACATTGTGCAGTGCCTCTGGCATTGCTCCAGCATTCGTGGGACTAGCCACCAAGCTTTGCAGAAGTCCAGACTGTGCTGTTAGAAGCTAATTTTTCCGCCATCAGAAACTGTTCTTGAATCACATTTTGTTATTTTCCTTATACTGAATCCATTTCTGAATACAAGCTTGTTGTAAAAAGTGATCAAGCTAAATAAAGGTTTCTAGTAGCAAAGTCATACCCAATACATGTTATTGCTTTTATACCTGCTGCCCTCACGAGATTATGTTTTTGAAAGAAAGGATCAGTGTGCCTTACTGAATAAATTTTAAAATATTCCTTTCTAATGTGGGGCTATGAAGAGCTCACTTTCCAGGATTATAAAACATAAATGAGAAAACATACATAAAAATCCATTCAGAGTGCAATATAGCCAGGCACAATAGCTCGCACCTGTAGTCACAGCTACCATGTTTCCCCGAAAATAAGACAGGGTCTTATATTTATTTTTCCTCAAGAAGACACCCTAGGGCTTATTTTCAGGGGATGTGTTATTTTCCCCTCAAAGCCTCAGCTTGCAGCACGCACAGGATGGCCGGGACCTGACAGGGGGAGCCGACCTTGTTGGTGGGGCTGCCCGCACCTTTCCGGTCACCTCTGGGATAGGAGCTGTCACGATGGGGCAGATGAGAAGGGCTGCTCGTCTTCTTCACCACATCGCGATGAAATGCAAGGGTTGTGCAGATACGCTGGATAGCCATGCCCATCACTATAGCTTATTTTCGGGGTAGGGCTTATATTGTGCAAATGCTTAGAAATCCTGCTAGGGCTTATTTTATGGGTAGGTCTTATTTTCAAGGAAACACAGTACTTGGGAGGCTGAGGCAGGAGGATCACTTGAGTCCAGGAGTTCAAGACCTGCCTGGACAACATAGTGAGACCACATCTCTTAAAAAAAAAAGTGCAATATAAAACAATGGATTTTAATATAATAAAATATGAAATATAGCAGACTATGATATTGCTTCAGATTCCACATTGCAACTAACCTTTAAGAAACTACCACTTGTCGAATTTTTGTGTGATATTAAAGAAGATTATCCACAATTATCTGTAATGCCATTAAAATAGTTCTGTCTTTCCAACTATGTGAGCCAGATTATCCTCATAACTTAAACCAAACGAAAATATTGCAATGGATTGAATACAGAAGGAAATACGAAAATCTTGCTGTCCTCCTATTAAGTCAGGCATTAAAGAGATTTGAAATAAAGTAAACAATGTCACTCCTCTGACTGTATTACTTTTTTTGTTGTTGTTGTTTTGTTTTTGAGATAGAGTCTCACTGTGTTGCCCGGGCTAGAGTACCGTAGCATCAGCCTAGCTCACAGCAACCTCCAACTCCTGGGCTCAAGCAATCCTGCTGCCTCAGCCTCCCAAGTAGCAAGGACTACAGGCATGCGCCACCATGCCCTGCTAATTTTTTCTATATATTTTTAGCTGTCCAAGTATTTTCTTTCTATTTTTAGTAGAGATGGGGTCTCGCTCTTGCTCAGGCTGGTCTCGAACTCCTGAGCTCAAACAATCCACTCGCCTTGGCCTCCCAGAGTGCTAGGATTATAGGCGTGAGCCACTGCACCCAGCCCATTTCTTTGAAATGTATAGTTATTTTTCATGAAAATATTTTATTTATGTTAACATATATTGGATTTATTATTTTAAATGAATTAATAAATATTTTAATATTTTGTCAATTTTAATTTTTAATAGGTAAATATCAATAAGTATAATCTATCTAACAAAAACTTACTGGGGTTTTCAGTAATTTTTAAGAGTATAAATGGATCCTCAGACCAAATAGTTTGAGAATCAAATCACTGCATTCAGAATGGGTCATGTTTTCCTGTGTATGTTTATAAAACCATTTTTATAATGGTTTTTTATAAAACCATTTTATAAATGGTTTTATAAGCATTTATAAAAAATGTTTAATAATTTTGGATTATATTCTGGATATTGTGATGATAGGTTGTAGATACTTGGGATTTGATTATGTTCCCCTGAGCAGTGTTGATTATTCATTTAATCAGGCAGTCAACTTATCTGAACACAAACTCTGCCTTTCTTGCAGTGGGCAGAAATCTCTTGTTAGTTCTTTCGGCACTAGCTGTGTTGCTTGGCGTTAGCCACGCATGTGCACAATTCTGGGTCAGCCAGACGTACAACTTGGGGCACATAATTTGGGGCAATTGTTCTGTAGCTCTCTCCTTTCTGACATTTCCTCCTTGTTTTCCAGCTATTGTGGCCACCCCAAACTTTCCCCTCTGATTCCTCAGCAGTATGTCTGCAGATTTCTGTCTGAGTTTTAGCCACCACACAGAGCATAAGGCTTTTCCACGGTCAAAATGCTGCCAAAGCTGGAGGCTCACCCAGTATCACACACTTCTTCTGAGTGCCAGCACCCCTTCGTTTCTCCCTGTCCTTCTCTCCTCTCCAGCACCTGCAGATGGTTGTTTTCTACTTCGTCCAGAGGTTATAACTGTCATCTGCAGAAGGTTTGGTCCGGCGTGAGCTACTCTGCCATTACCAGAAGCAGAACTCCAAGCGAGAGGCAAATACAATAAAGTACTCAATTGTACTTTTGAGAAAAAATGTTTCCTATGCTTGATATCACAATATCTAGGCTCTTTTGGCAAGTCACTTATAACTCAGGTTAGGAGGGAAGGGAGACTTTTCCTGTTCCTTTTGTACACTTTTGTTTTTGCCATGTAGCTGTTTTAAACAACACTCATTTATCATCTGATAATTTTTAAAAAGTAAAGGAAGTGAAGTTAAAAATATATTGCAGAAACTAAGGTCACTTTTGCAGATTGGTGATTATGAGCATGGCCTCTGGATCCAAACCGCATAAATGTCAGTCTCAGTGACACCACTTACTAACAGTAAGTCTTTTAGCAATTTCCGTCTGTAAAATGGGGAAAATTGCATTATTTGCTTTGTACAGTTTTGTCTTAGTCCATTCAGGCTTCTATAAGAAAATACCACAGATGGTGGCTTCTAAACAACAGAAATTTATTTCTCACAGTTCTGGAGGCTAGGAAGTGCCAAATCAAGTTTCCGGCAGACTTGGCATTCTGGTGAGAGTCTACTTTTGGTTCCCAGACAGTTCTTCCTAGTTGTGTCCTCACATGGAGGAAGTGGGTGAGGGTATCTCCGGGGCCTTCTCATGAGGGCGCTAATCCCATTCAGGGCTGCATGCTCCTGACCCAGTCACCTCCCAAAGGCCCCACCTCCAAATACCATCACATTAAGGACTGGGTTTCAGCATGTGAACTGTGGGAAGATGCAAACATGTAGCTCATAGCAAGTTGTTTGAAGATTAAATGAAATAATATATGTAAAGTACTTAATACTCTACAGCATATTATACACATTCAGTAAATGTCAGCTGTTATTATTACTTTTAAGATACAATAACTTTATCATTGAGAAGTGATTTGCAAGGCAATATACATTGGGGTAGAAAAAAATATTAGGACTTCTCCTTATATTTTTACCTCTTCCTATAACTTATATTTGTATGTATATATATATTTGGAATTTTATACCTAAATTTTTTAACTGATAGAAGATGTAATTTTTAAAAATTGGAGACTATTGGCTCAGAGATTCAATAAAAAAGCAGAAACATATTTTTACAGCATTTTTATCACCTAGGATACTTGATTTATTTTAAGCAACTGAATTTATAAATAATTCAGGAAATGAGTCAGACCTTATTTTAATCAGCAGCATTACTATAGATTTCTCCAGTAGAAATATAGAACATAGAAATACTGTATATATGTCATCACATCTGAAATCACTTGACAACTATCTATCCAAATTAGAAAACCTGGGGCTTGGGAGAGGTGGAAGAAAGAACTCTTGATCTTCAGTCTCTGTTAGCCAGCAACAGACGGGCCCCTGCACTTGCATCACGCTTGTCTGGTGCCGTGCTGTTGAGTGGCCACTCAGGAGGCTGATCCAGAGTACCCACCACGCTGGAGCCTTTGATTTCTTTTTTCTACGAAAAAAGGTAGTACATAGCAGCAGTACACGGGGGGGGGGGGGGGGGGGGGAGAAGCAGTACACAGTACACACACACAAAAAAAATTTTGCTGGAAATAATAACCACTTTGAAAGAGAAAGAAAAGGAGAAAAGAGGAGAAAATCTAAGAATGTTATACATACCAAAACAATTACTTTTTAAACAATAGAGATGTGCCTTCAAGTTTTGGGGTCTAGAGCCCCAGGGAGTGGGAGCACAGTCTGGAAACCCTGCGGCTCGCAGCAGACTGATCTCAGGCAAGCCATCATCACCCAGGGACTGCCCAGGAAGGTGCCGGCTTTTAGAGCCAAAGGCATGTTTAGCCCTACAAGAAAGCTACTTCATTTCCTATTAAATATAAAAGTAGGAGCATGCATTTTTAGCAGGTACATCACTGAGGTGCTACTAGCCAAGAAAATTAGGCCTAAGGGGGGCATTTGGTATCATTTGTATCTTGCTTGGGAAAATGCTTGCTGCCTTTTATAATTATTTATCAATAGTTTTGGTTTCTAGAAAGTATATATGGAATTTGCCGTAAGTTTAACTAGAGAAAATAAAATCTAGAGCCACATGTTAAGTTTTGATATTTGGGCTGAGCGTTCTTTTTCAAGTCTGTAGGCCAGAACTGACTTCTCAGTCATGCTGAAGAAGGTCTGTGGCTTTCCTGTGCATTCTCAGAGTTCACACCTCTTACTGCTAGACGGTCAGCCCCACCCACACGAGCAGCAGCCCTGTACCTCTCACAAGCCATTGTGTCCCAGGGTCTGCTACAATGCCTGACATGAATTAGATGCTCAAAAACATGTATTTGTTCATCTCATTAAACAAAGAAAACTAAGATCTGTGGATTTCTGTGAAATCAGAACCAGAACCAAACCCCCTCAGAATTACTACTTAATTTTGGAAGTATATCAAGATTTAGCATTTGGCTTTAAATTAGAATTGTAGAAATGGAATACTCTTCAGCCATAAAAAAGAGTGAAATGATTTCATTTGCAGCAACATGGATGGGACTGGAAGTCATTAGGTTAAGTGATATAAGCCAGATGCAGAAGGACAAATATCACCTGTTCTCGCTGAGATGTGGGAGCTTAGCGAGTTGATGACATGGCGGTGGAGAATGGAATGGCAGATGCCAGAGACCAGGAAGGGTGTGTGTGGAGGTGGGGGCAATGTAGAGAGGTTGGTTAATGGGTACAAACACACAGTGAGATAGAAGGAATAGTTCTAATGTTTGATAGCAGAGTGGAGTGACCACAGTTAACAATAACGTTCTGCATTTTCCAAAGTAGCTAGAAGAGAGGACCCGAAATATATCCAACACATAGAAATGATAAATACTTGGGTGATGGACACCATAAATACTATGACTTGATCCTTACACATTCTGTGCATGTAACAAGATTTCACATATACCCCATAAATATGCACAAATATAATGTATAAAAAATAAAAATAAATTTAAAAATTAGAATTGTAGAGCAAGTAGTATTAATCTGTTCCTGTTGTAGCAATTCTGGTAGTTTAATTAAAACATCATTTATTTATTTGCATATTTTAAACACCTATTTGTCAACGGATTCCATGAATTAAATGCCAATAATTAAAAGGTATTTAAATTTAATTATTTAAAATAATTAAAGACTTCCCTAAGTCTCATCAAGTAAACTGAAAACGTGGACATGTTGGACAATGAACTCAGACTCACTGGGGCAGAGCCCAGGCATTTGTACCATCGGTGCTGCATAGTACCTTTCTAAAGGCTCTCCCAAACTGGGGAATGGCAAAATAAATCCCTGCTCTTTGAGTGGTTACCACCCTTGGGTACACACTAGAATCTCTTGGGAGGATCAGACTTTTAAGAATACTGATACCTACCCTCAGGGATTCTGACTGACTCGGTCTAGGCTGCAGCAGGATTTTTTTTTTTTTTTGAGACAGAGTCTCACTTTGTTGCCCAGGCTAGAGTGAGTGCCATGGCGTCAGCCTAGCTCACAGCAACCTCAAACTCCTAGGCTCAAGCGATCCTCCTGCCTCAGCCTCCCGAGTAGCTGGGACTACAGGCATGCGCCACCATGCCTGGCTAATTTTTTCTATATATATTAGTTGGCCAATTAATGTCTCTCTATTTATAGTAGAGACAAGGTCTCGCTCTTGCTCAGGCTGGTTTTGAACTCCTGACCTCAAGCAATCCGCCCGCCTTGGCCTCCCAGAGTGCTAGGGTTACAGGCGTGAGCCACCGTGCCTGGTCGACACTAGGAGTTTTAAAAGCTTGCCAGGCAATTCTAACTTACAGCCAAGGTTCAGAACCATTGCATTAAAGTGTTTTTAGAAGAGACAGATTTTTTTCAGGCTTTGTATATTATTTTATGTACAGTACATATGAGTATTTAAAAAGTAATTGTTACTAACTTGCATTCATCTAAGCTATGTTCTCTTCTGAAACTATCTAAAAGATTATTTGAAATTTTACAGCTGGAAGATGCTTTTGCCCCTCCAGGTATGTATACAATAAGCAACTTTTTTCTTGTAAAGCAATGCTTTGGTCCATTTTCATGTCATGGTGCTCACAGAAATTGATGATATTTGTGCAGCACATTTAAGGTTGCTCGAAGTGCAGAAGTGACTAGTCTAATAGTACCCCAGCCCCAAGCACCCAAAGTATCCGCGTCTCAGCAAAACATTAAGGAAGTCTGGTTGAGAAGCTGTTTCAAACAAGTGGGGCTCTTTGGGCCAAGAAATGCATGAAACTGCTATTCTAGATAATCCTTCTCTGAAGTATTGAGCAAGAGCACCCCTGGGGAGCCTCATTTAATATCAGTAGCCAGAATCATGAACACAAGCCACATCCCAGCAACAATATTTTCTTTGTCTTTGTTTCTATTTCCTACTTAGTAAAAGGGGCCGTATGCTTCTCTTAAAACGCTGTTAGGCTCTCTCTCCGCTCCTGGAGCCCATGAGAGGCGCCGATTCACCGTAGACACCACTGAGAACTTACGGGGAGGAGAGGAGGCAGTAGTGGCTGGTGATGGTTTTGATATTATGAGGCTAAATGGTAACTCTGTTTATAAAGTTCTCCTCCCCACTGCCCAGGGGAGAAAGGTTATAGCAAAAATAATAGCTGAGTATGATTTGTTTGGGAACATGTAAGTTTCCTTTTTTAAACTTAAACCTAGAGTTCAGATTATTAGTTCTTATAATAGACAAAGAAAGAGGAATGTAGATTATGGTTTTTAAATGTTCTATGGTTCAGTGGGTCTTATAATCATTTTCTATTTTATTTTATAGAAAATAAACATATTTGGCTGAGAAACTGAGTTTTAATTAGCATCATTTAATCTCTACTTTGAATTTTACACACTATTAAGGCTAGACCAAGTGCAGAGCTAGTGTAGTCAAGTCTTGGATCTCGTTCTAGTTTGGAAATTCAGATTCTGTAGTAATAAAGAGCAGAAGTGATAGCAAATAGATGTGTATTTTTCTCTTGCTTTCTCTCTTATCTCCCAAAAGGAAACTGAAGTGGAATTGAGGCAGAAGCTATGAAATACAGGCTTCTAACCCAATCCTAGTATTTTGCTTATGTGTTGGCACACTGCCAGAGTCCTGGGTGACATTTTAAAGTAAATAAAACAGTTTTTCTCTATATCTTTAGAAAATCTGTCTCCTGCCTTTCTTCTCTCTCTATTCTTAATTCACTTTGTCTTGTCATATGTTCAAAACATCTATGCTCAGAAGAATGCTATGCAATTGCAAAATGAGTGAAGATCTCTATGAACAGATGGAGTGACTTCCAAGAGACACAGTTAAGTGAAAAAAGCAAAATGACCATGGATAGGGATGGCATGCCACCTTTTGTGTAAGAAGGGAGGGGAAGTAAGAAGACATTTACATATCTGCTTATGTTTACAAAAACAAGCAAACAAAACCACAAAAAGGATAAATCAAGGTGGTTACTTATAAGTGGAGGGGAGGAAGGGGTGAAAGGAACACAAAAGATAATAATATTCTTTTTTATATCATTCTGACTTTTGGAAGCATGTTAATGTTCTATATCTTCAAAAAATAACATTAACTTATGAGAATGGAAAAGAAGGGAAAAACTCTAAAACTGAAAGTAACCCTAGATGTAACTGTATCTCAAATGAATACCATAACCACACTGAAAGGGTGGGGAAGAACTTATCCAAATAAATTATGAACATAGTCCTTGGAGAGAACATCCAGGGATCAGGCAAAGATGGCAGAAGATAATCCTGGAATATGCTATTATGCAAAAAAGAAGGAAGTGCTCAAAAAATAATGGACATATATCAAAAGAGGCTTTAAAGGGCTGCCAATGGCCAAAATGATTAAATCTGGAATAATTTGAGCACCAAAATAATTAAGGATAGTAAGGCATTATAAACCATTGAAAAACATTAGGCACCCATGAGTCCACAGTGATGGTAGGGAATAGACAGATGATTGACAGGTAGACAGCAGAGAGCTATGGATGGGTGGATGGATGGTTGCAAAGGGAAAGCTCTTGCTCACAAATGCCAAGTGGTAAACACGGAGGGAATGCTGGAGTTGGAAAATCATCATATCACAACATCCTAAGTAAAACTGATTCCATCAAGGAGCATCAGTGAATGATAGAAGGGTTGGCGGGCCATTATGATGAGCAGCAGATGCTAGTGTTTCCCTGCAGATTGCTTCTGTACTGTAAGAGGGAAAATAACTCTACAATGGAGAAGTGGACACTAGCGTGACTGGATGATCAAAACTACCAGCACCGGTGAGTGACAGCACATGCCAGCAGATGTGCGTCTGAGAAGGACATGTCTCCTGCACAGTATCCCAGAGACTTGACTATGCTCACAAGGAGGCATCAGACAAACCCCAAATGAAGAACATTCTAAAGTATATGTACATACTCTTAAAATACATAAATGCCACAAAAGACAAAGACTGAGAAACTATTCAGGATTAGGTTTATTAAATTATAGCAACAGAATGAAATTATTATGACAACTAAAATTCTTTATTACAGTTTTGTGATGAAATACTTCAAACATACGGAAAATTACACAGAATAACATAATGATACCCATGCAGCCACAACCCAGTCCTTTAAAAGCCTAATATTTTGCCTTAGTTTAAATTATTTTAAGGGTACTAGAATTGAAGCTATGAAGCTCCTTATGAAACCCTCTGTTCTCTCTTTCTCCCTTCCGAGAGATAATCACTTTTTAAGATTTCGTGCTTAGTTTCTTACAAGTTTGTACGATTACAAGTCTTCAAATTTAGTACTTTGGGGTTTTTTTGGTTTTGTTTTTTTTAACTCAGTTTGATTTTGAAATGTATCTTTTTGGAAACATGTTGCTTTGGCTCACTCTTTTTGGTGTTTATGTTCAATTAAATGAATAAATATATCCTTATTTATTCATTCTCTGTTGATAGGCACTTAGCTCATTTTCAAATTTTTTCACTATTATAAGCAATACTGCAGTCAATATTCTGTTATCTGACTTCTTGTACAAACTTGCCCAAAATTTTTAAATATTGGCTAAAACATGAAACTGGTCAAAAGATATGTACTGTTTTAGCCTCATAAGACATTGAAAAATCATCTTCCAAAGCAGTTGTGTGAGTTTACACTTCCATTATCAATGCATAAAAGTTTCCATTTCTCCAAAGATTATAATAAAATTTTTTCCCTATCTGAGGCTTTTCATAAATGGTTGCTCTGTGATTTAATTTGAGTTTTTCAAATCACTAGTGAGACTGAATATTGTTACACGATTACACATTTCAATTTATTCTCATGTGAATTCTTATATTCTTTACTCAGGTTTTTTTAGGGTGATACATCCTGTTTTCATTGGTTTATAGGAGTTTTTAAAAATATATTTTAAAAAATATATTCTTTATATATTCTGATTATGTGCATATTGAATATCTTTTCTCCCTCTTTGATCCCTATTTTCATTTTATTACTGCTATCTTTGGTTGAATGGAAGTTTTACACTAATGATGTCAGATTTACCAGTCTTTTCCAATCAGAAGTGTCCTTTCTGTATATTTCCCTACCTGAGAGTCTTAAAATATATTTTCCTGTATTTTATGTTAAAATATTAAATATTTCATTTTCACATTTTTGTCCTTAATCTATCAGGAATTATTTCTGTGTGTGATGTGACATAGTGATCTAATTTTGTTTATTTATTTATTTATTAGAGACAGGGTCTGTCTTTGTCACCCAGACTGGAGGGCGAGGTGTGATCCTAGCTCACTGGCAGCCTTTAACTCCTGGGCTCAAGTAATCCTCCTGCCTTAGCCTCCCAAGGAGTTAGGACTACAGGGGAATGTTACCACACCTGGCTAATTTTTAAATATTTTTGTAGAGACAGTATCTCACTACATTGCCCAGGCTGGTCTTTAACTCCTGGCCTCAAGCCATCCTTCCACCTTGACCTCCCAAAATGCTGGTATTATGGATGTAAGTCACCATGCCTGGTCTAATTTTATATTTTTGTCACGTGGATATCCAGTTGGCAAATCCTAAACAGTCAAATATATTGATGAAATTAGAAGCAGTCTACTTCAATGGAGTCATCTCTTTCTAGATAAAAAATGTCCTGGAAATCCTAAATTTGTTCCTTGGGGAAAGTCTGTTGGTATCTGGCACCATACTTTATTGGGGCTTTTTTTTTTTTTGCCACTTCTAGTAACTCAATTTCTAATTTATAGCTTATACAAGCTATAAGGTGGCTCTGGGTGACAAAACAGAATTGCTTTGATCAGCTGATGATATTTAATCAAAATAGAGGAAAGTGGAATCTTCTATTTGAGCATATTTAGCCAATGGCCATCCAGAGAGAAGGAACTTATGATCCGTGAGGTTATTAACAAATGTCCAGAGCCTCTGATTTTGTCCATTCAGTATATATTGCAGTTGCACCAAATTACAAGGGTTTTTATATCTAGAAACAACATTAATTCACTGACTGTTTTGCCTCAGTCATTATATATGAACCTAAGTATGTTCTGTCCAAACTGAAAAGAAAATAATTATTAAAATATTTACATTAATAATATATTAATCACCATATCATTTATTTCTCTCTTTTTTTGCCAGGTTTGTTTTAATTTAATTAATTTGTGGGTCTAGATTAGGGAAAAGAAATAGAAAAAGGAATTATCAAACATTTAATTATATCAGGATATGAACATACATGATAGTTTTCTAAAGACAGGAAATTATTAAAGCCAGAAAAACAATATTTAAATTAAGCATACTAGTAGGTAAATTTAGCTTTTAGAAATGCAAGACTTATGTTTAAAATGACTCAAGAAATCAGTGCAAAGCTGCAAAACAGAAAACAGCATCTCAGGGATTGACTCTTATGAGAAGAGTTAACTGTGGTGTTCTATCCTCCACAAGACAAAGAACAAAATTGTTTTCTTTTTTTTTTTAAGAGCAGACTGTGTATTCAAAGATCAAAATAATATTTTTCTGAACAATTTACCCTCTGTCTTTTTCATTCATAAGCTTTTTTGCTTTGATACCTTAAATATACTTTTATGGGCATTTTTATTTAAAAATACATATGTAGTTAGATAAAAATTCAAAGTTTTGACTTCAGCTTTTTAAAATAAATTAAATATTGATAAATTAAATACCAATGGTTGGGCATGGTGGCTCACACCTGTAATCCCAACACTTCGGGAGGCCAAGGCAGGAGGATTGCTTGAGGTTAGGAGTTCAAGACCGGCCTGGGCAACACAGTGAGACCCCATCTCTACAAAAATGTTTTTTAAAAAATTACCAGGCATGGTGGTGCTAGTCCCAGCTCGTGGTGAGACTGAGGTGGGAGGATCATGGAGCTTAGGAGTTTGAAGCTGTAGTATGCTATGATTGAGCCACTGCACTTCAGTGCCTTCTACCCATAGCTCACTGCAGCCTGAGCATAAGGGATCCTCCTGCCACAGCCTCCCTAGCAGCTGGGTCTACAGGTGCATGTTACCATGGCTGGATAATTTTTTCATTTTTTTGTTTGTTTGTTTTTCAGAGATAGGGATCTTGCCATATTGCCCATCCTGGTCTCAAACTCTTGGCTTCAAGTAATACTCCATCTTTGGCCTCCCAAGTAGCTGGGATTACAGGTACAAGCCATTGCACCTGCCATTAACTTAATTTAATATTAGTCATTGGTCTTGAGGTCAGTTAAGGATCCCCAAAATTCTATGTAAATCTATGTAAATTGTAATATAATCATTGTTGATTTTAAAAATCAAAGGGACAATGCTCAAAAATCACATGCAGATAGCAGAAGTGAAATAACCAAGTTAAAATGATTTGTACTATTATTTGGAGTTTACAAGAACAAAACTTTTTGTATAACAGCAGTTACTTAATTTAGTTAACTACATATGTTTATGTTTTCATGCCTTTACATATTGCGACCCATAAAACCAGCAGAAGAAATTTACAAATGGTAAAATAATGGGGTTAGAGAGAAGACAAATAGCTATTTTTGAACCCAGAATTGTGAAACTAGTATGATTTGTCCAAATATTCACATTAAATAGGAATATTACCCATGCTGTTCTTAATACAGTTTATAAACCTGTGCATTCACCAACAAAATTTTAGAGCTTACTTACATTGTGTTTAATAGTATTGACTTTTTACAGTTTTTTTGTTTGTTTGTTTATCCAGTTATCTAGTTATTTAGTCATTGTATGGTTTTTCTCTTGGTCACTTCTGTAAGAAAAGAGATTTCCTTGAAAGACCAGCACCCTTAAAACATTAGAAGTATATTTTGTCAACATATTTGTGTTTTTTGTTGTTGTTGTTTTGCTTTTTGCTCTCTGACCTGTTTTAAATTGGTGCTTCTTAAATCTCTACAGGCCAAATCAGTAACAGGAGCTTCATCTAATTTGAAATCATTTAATGGAGTTCTGGGGAGGTAAAAGCTCTGTTTAAGCGCAGGAGCCCAGGTGCCTCTGCCTCTTCCTGGAGCAGCTGAGAGGGGAAGTGTGTCCCCGGGTCATTTTCTGCTCATGGCGAGTGCCATTTCCAGAGAGCGGCAGGAGGGTGCAGAAGGCCAGCGAGCAGAGCCGGCAGACAGCAAACACCCAGGCCACCTTTGTGTCCGAGGTGTGAGGGTGTTTCTTTACCCCTGCCCATAACCTGTCTCCATCTTGGGCTCAGTTTGTCTTCTCTGGTAATTCCGTTTCTCCCGGCGTAGGTGAGAGGCTTACTTGGTGGCATGGCACGGGTCACATTTTTGGACGGCTATTGAGACAGCTTTGCTGTTTAAAGGAGTGTGACTTTGTTCAACTCTTCTTATAAGAGCATTTACTCCTGGGTGCCCGGAGGCTTTGGGAACTTAGTGTGCTGTCTTCTGTGGGTGATGTGTTTCTGCGTACAGCAGTCTCGCCTTATCCACGGTTTCATTTCCCATGGTTTCAGTTAGCCACAGTCAACTGCTTTTCAAACGTAGATGAGTACAGTACAATAAGACAGTTTGAGATAGAGATCACATTCACATGTCTTTTATTATAGTATATTGTTATAATTTTCTATTTGTTATTATTGTTGTTAATCTCTTATTGTGCCTAACTTATAAATCAAACTTTGTCACAGAGTTGTATGTACAGGAAAACACAGTATACATGGTTTGATACGCTCTGCAGTTCTAGGCATCCACTGGAAGCTTGGAACATGCGCCCCACGGGTAAGGATGGATTCCTTTACTGTAGATACTTTCTGAGTTACTTTGCCCAGTGCCTCCTGTTATATGGCTTTAGATATATCTTTCATATGAGGGTTGGGCCATGTCCTTTTTGTTTTCATTTTTGTGATTTTTTTTGTTGCTAAATATTTCCTCCCTTTTGCCATCAACTTCTCAGTTTATAGTCTTGCCAACTATTTGCAGACTACATAGTTACACCACTTGGTATTGTTTAGGAAACAGTGTAAGGTATGTTGCCAGTTATATCTTCCAGCACAGTTTGTAACTCAGCAAACTTGTTACATTTCCCACCCTTTGGTTGAGAGCCAAGACTTCCAGGCATGACCCTAAGCGTTTTAGCAGAACACGGCCAGGCCCCTGGGTGCCGCCCCTCTGAGAGCTGTTAACATGGAGGGGCCAGGTCCCAAGTGGCTTTCCCTCAAGCTCTGCCAGGTCCCGCAAGCCCACACGAGAACGACACGCTGCAGGTTCTCGCCCCACTCTGATGTTCTGATGTCCCCTTTCATTTTACGTGAGTAGAGACACTGGGTCTCCCCAAGTCTGGTTTGGGATAAATCTAGCCCATTGCATTTGTAGTGGTCTATGTTGCTGGCTAGTTTCCGGTTCGTTGTAGATTCAGATTGTTGTAATGCCCAATACTCTATCACAGTGTGTGTGTGTGTGTGTCTATGTGTGTGTGTGTGTAAATTGGTGTATTGGTGTATCAGATTCAGACTATTTGTTGATGTCAGAGACAAGAAAGTCCAAAATAGTGGCTTCCAGGTAAAGGGACAGGGAGAGTAGGGCTGAGGTGAGAAGGACTTGCATAGGTGGGTCTCGGTGCAAGCTGTTGTGAGGATCCTCATCCAAGGCCCGAGATCTTCCAATGAACACACACAGAGATGACCAGGGGTTAAGACACCATCTCTAATCCTCAAATGCCTCCTTTGTGCCATCTTTTTGTCAGATAAAAAGAGCCGTTATTTTTATTTTTCCTTTATAACACCTGGTACTAGACCCTTCTTCAGATGATGCCTGAAATTTTTATTGCTAAACAGCAACAAAATGGCTGTATAGATTTTTTCCCCTCAGCTACTTTCTATCCTCTTTCTTCGAGGTATTCAATAAGTAACAAAGTTTTTTTTTAATGATTAATTAATCCCCAAAGTTTCCCAAGAAATAGAGATAGAAAAGAAAAAGAACCACTAGACACCGATCAAAATGATCAAAATAAAAGACACTGACAATGCCAGGTGCTGACAAGGATTGGAGTGGCCAGAGCCTCACAGTGCCAGGGGTGCAAAATAGCATGGCCACCCCAGCACTGTTTGGTGGTTTCTTATAAAGTTCATCATGTGCTTACCATCTGACCCAGAAACCCCACGCTGCGTTTTTACCCTAGAGAAATGAAGATTTCTTTTCACGTAAAATCTTGCCAAGCTTTGCTTGTGATAGCCCTAAACCAGAAACAACCCAAATGTCCTTCAGTGAATGGATAAACCACTGTGGTACAGTCTTACCACGCTGTGACTTGGATCATCTCAAAGGCTTGGCTCAAAAGGTTACATATTAATACCATGTGATTCCATTTATAAGACATTCTTGAAAAGACAAAACTATAATAAAGGAGTGGCTCTGAGCAGAACTTTTTTTATCCACTCTGGTAATTCCTTAAATTTCTTAAGATTTAATTTAGTTCTTTTTCATTTGTTTTAAGTTTGATCCAGTATAAGTTCCTCATTTTTGTGATTTGAGAGACAAGACCATAAGCATTATTTTCCAGTTTTGAAGATTCTATGTTGGTCGATCATAATGATCCTCCTTATGTCCTCCAGGCAGGGGTAGAGCTGCTGCCAAAGACTTTCCGGGGTCAGCTCCAGAGGCGGGCAGCGCTGTGCTAGCCTGATTTCTGCCGTGCACTTCTGCTACCACGAAGCTCTCACTAACACTGCAGCCATCTGCGTGTGTCCTCCATTTTGTTTTACCTTATGGATTTGGTCAGGCCTGTACTGAGTTTTGCTTTGTTTTGTTTTGTTTGAGACAGGGTCTTTCTGTGTCACCTGGGCAAGAGTGCAGTGGCATCATCACAACTCACTGCAGCCTCAAACTCCTGGACTCAAGTGATCCTCCTGGTTCAGCCTCCCAAGTAGCTAGGACTATAGGCAGTTGCCCTCATGCTGGGTTAGTTTTTAAGTTTTTTGTAGAGATGGGGTCTTGTTATATTGCCCAGACTGGTCTTGAACTCCTGGCCTTAAGTGATCCTCCAGCCTCTACCTCCCATGCCTAGAATTAGAGGCATAAGCTATTGCACCTGGTCTCTGCATTGAGTTTTGATGTGGATTTATTTCCTAAACTCTTGTTTAATGCTTTTTCTACCCTAGACCATAAGTTAGTTTTTCATAGTCCTCCTAGATTGGAGGTTTTCCTCTTAAATATTGCTTTAATTTTAGAGAATATTTCTGTAGTGTGGCCCCAATTTTTTGTTAATTTAGTTGGGAATCATTCCATACTCATCACCAGCAAAACAGTTCCAGAGGTCACAGAACAGAAAGTCTCACTGGCCAAATTAGACTGTTCCAAGCACTTAGTTTGTTAAGTGAATTTAAAACACACAGGGAGACACACGGTAAAGAAATAGGGTTAGTGAGCAGCGTTGGTATGAGCAGGATGGAAGGTGTGATCTCTGAATCTTGGTTCACGACAGTGTTCATTGGTGTGCCTGTCCTTTGTCTCTGTGTCATCAGCTGTCCCTATCAGTGATGTTCTGAGGACCAGAGGTCTGAGCCGGGGGCTAATCAGCCAGGGGCCTGCGGCTGAGGGGCAAGGATGTCTGATTCCTTGACAGCTTAGCAACTAGCTGGCTGAGAAACTATGGGTTTCTTTCTTTCTTTTTTTTTTCTTATTATTAATTCACATTTATTTTGATTGAAGACGATAGGTTTTATTTGCATTTCGTAGACAGAGGATATATAGGACCAGAAAAGGTGTCACCAATGGGTGGTTGAATTAAAGCCTCATGAATATTTAGTGCCTCAAATGCTTCCTATATATTTAAAGTCATAAATTTTGGATACCTCTCAGTCTTTCCATTACCCTCTGTGTTTAACACACAAATGCTCTGATGCTCTGCATTTGTTTTTTTTTTTTTTTTGAGACAAGGTCTTGCTAGTCCAGGCTAGAGTGCAGGAGTGTCATCATAGGTCACTGCAACCTCAAACTTCTGGGCTTGAGCCATCCTCCTGCCTCAGCCCTCAAGTAGCTGGGACTACAGATGTGTGCCACCACACCCGGCTAATTTTTCTATTTTTTGTAGGGACAAGAGTCTCATTCCTGCTCAGGTTGGCTTAAACTCTTGGCCTCAAGCAATCCTCCCACCTTGGCCTCCCAAAGTGCTGGGATTACTGGTGTGAGCCACCACACCTGCCAAAACTACTTTTCTTTTCTAACATGTCTTAGAAATTTTGCAGATGTCTTCCAAGCTACATGTTTACTAACTACTTACCTATACTTCTGTCTTAAGTTTCTTCCTTTCCTTCCATAGTTAGAAAACAATACAAAAATAGTGCATGCCTCGCTATGCCTCCCCATCCCAACCTGTTGAAAATGGGGCTGGAGAGGGGGAGGGAGCCAACATGTACTTTCATGCTATGTCAGGTTCTCTTTTATTACTTTTATCATTAACAGGGCTATTAGCGAATGTGGCTTTCCATGTGCAGGCATAAAGAGCCTGCCAATGCTGGACTCCAGAATAAGATCTACTTGCCCAGTGGCTGACAGGACTGAAACAGCCATAGCTATTACGACTCTTAGCCTCCTCATTTGGGGGAGCTGGCGTCCTCAGACTCAAGGCACAAAGAAGCGGGGAGTGTACCCTCCTGGGCAGGCAGGCAGGTCCCGGACGGTGAGGAAGGACAGGAGCTGAGCCTCGGAGCCTTAGTACCTTCAAACATTACAGAAAGGGACAGCAAATAGAGTTGTCAAACATTTAATCACATCAGGATATGAACATATGTAATAGTTTTCTAAAAGATGAGAAATTATTAAATCCAGAAAAACAATATTTAAATTAAGTGTACTTATAAGTAAATTTAGTGTTTTAGAAATGAGAGACTTTTGTTTAAAATGATTTAAGAAATCAGTGCAAAGCTACAAAACAGAGAACAGCATCTCAGAGGTTGACTCTTGTGAGATGAGTTAACTGTGGGTTATATATGTGTGTGCGTGTGTGTGTGTGTGTGTATACACACACGCACAGAGAAAGAGAGAGATTTATTACAGGTATTGACTCATGTGATCGTCGAGGCTGAGCAGTGCCATGATCTGCTGTTTGCAAGCTGGAGACCCAGGAGAGCTGGTGGTGCAAATCAGTTCAAGTTCAAAAGTCTGAGAATGGGGGGTGAGGTAGAGTGATGGTGTAAATCCTGGAGTCCAAAGGCCTGAGAACCACAAGTTCTGATGTCTGAGCGCAGGAGTAGGTGGATGTCCCAGCTCCCACAGAGGAGATGGAATTTTCTCTTCCTCTGCTTTTTTTGTTTTATTTGAATATTTGGGTGACGCTGGCCTACATTGGGAAGAGTAACTTTTTCCTTAACTCACCAATTCAAATGCCAATCTCTTCCAGAAACATTCTCACAGACACACCCAGAAACAATGCTTTACCGGCTATCTGGGCATTCCTTAGCCCAGGCAAGTTGGCACATAAAATTACCCACCACAGTGGCCAGCCGGCAAAGTCTGCGTAAGGAAGCGATTGAGAGCCGGGCCCCGCCAGCAAGAAAAAGGAGCATCATTTTGCGGCTCCTCCACCCCTCATTCCAGTTGGAATGTGTTGATTATATGTGACTTTGAGTTGTTAATTGTAATTCCACCAAAATGACATGAAACTGAGATAGTATGATGGGTTGCTGATGAAAGGAAAATGGATGTGAAATGTTTCCATATGGAGTCTCCATATGTACATGTATTCTCATACAGGTTTGCACATATAAGCACTTTTAGCATGAGAAACACACACTAAACCACTGATCGTCTTAGAAGGATCAGATTGGGAAGAGGAAGCTTTAAAATTTTCTCTCTATACTTCTATATTATGTTTCTTTTATATTTTTATAAGTTCAAAAATATTGTAAAACCTTTTTACCCAATTCGAGTCATGTTTGAGTCATATCCTACTTACCAAGTATGAACCGTTGGATCACCATTATTAATTTAATGGTGCTTGCATTTCTGAAGTGGCCTACTGTTGGGAAAAATTGGGAACCTTAAAAACTGGCTGGATTTGTGGAATGGTTAGACCATGTAGGAGGTATCTTAGCTTTATTAAAAATCTCCCAAATACCTATTATGCAAAGTTAAATAAGTCATTATTGTGGGCCAAATTACCCCCTCAAAATACATACGTTGATGTCCTAACACCCAATACTTCAGAACATGACAATATTTGGAAACAGGGTCTTTAATGAGGTAATTAAGTTAAAATGAGGTCATTAGGGTAGGCACTAATCCAATGTGACAAATGTCCTTAACAGAAGAGAAAATTAGGTCACAGACACATACTAAGAGAAGACCATCAGAAGACACAGGGTGAAAATGCCATCTAAGCTAAGGAGAGAGGCCTTAGATGGAATTAACCCTGCCAACAGCTGATCTCAGACTTCTATCCTTTAGAACAGTGGGAGAATACATATTTGTGTTTAAGCCCCTCAGCCTATAGGACTTTGTTATGGCAGCCCTACAAGACTAATACAATCACCTACTACTCATATATGCTATGTCTTCATTCCAATAGGATGTTAAAAAAAAGATAGTACTGCCTCATATTTATGTTTAATCATTTGTTTAATGTTTCAGCTTTTAACTTCTTTTTTGGGGAGATGGGGTCTCGCTCTATTGCCCAGGCTGGAGTGCAGTGGCGTGACCATAGCTCACCGCAGCCTTGAACTCCCGGGCTCAAGCGATCCTCCTGCCTCAACTTCCCGAGTAGCTGGGACTACAGGCATGCACCACCATGCCTGGCTCAGCTTTTAACTTTTAAAAGTTTCTTCATAATTTTTTGCTGTTTACCTTCAGAATAAGCCAGTGCAGTGAGGTTGATCAGGTATTCTTGTTTTACAGCTGAAGAGACTGAGACATAGAAGGATTAAGGGACTTCTAAAAGTCTCCTAATGAGTGGCACCCTCAGCCTTTCCCTTTACCATTCTTAACCTCTTAATGGAGTATTTCCTAATACATGTCTCAGATGGCGCTTATTTCTGAATAGGTCATTTCATTCATCAAACATATGCAGCAACTCATGTCTGTCAATCTCTCTTAGGAGTTGAGAAAACGGTGGGGAGGATGTGGTCTCTGCTTTTGAGAGCCACACAGTCTAGATGTGCTGACAGACACACACAGACAAGATTTTATAGAACGTGAAAAGCACTAGAGCCACAGCGTCGTAGGCACCACTGAGAATGTCTTCACAGCTGCAGCGTAACATGAGCAGGCCTTAGAGAACGTGAAAGGAGTTCGTGGGACAGAGACAGGGATTCCCAGCAGAAGAGGCTTCACGAGTGAAGGCCCAGAGTTGCTCAAGGTGGGACAGGACTGGTCCCTGGAGAACAGCCCGGAAGGTGGTGGTGGTGGATTGCTACCGACCCTTCCATGGCTAAAGGAGCGTGGCCTTTGCCCTGAACAGCTTCGGTTCTAAGACTTCTGCACTTCTTTTATCAGGTAAAAAAAATTAACAGGAAGCTGACATAAAATTGTTGAATTTTTATTTTACTAAGTAAAAAACCAAATTGCTATCATCTGCAATTCAACATCATTTTATACAAGGAACAACACCAAAACTGGAGGAGGGCCATAATTGTCTACTAAGACCAGTTAAATACCTTTAGCTTTATGAAAAACTCACTGTTTTCCATTTTTCACTAATTTCACCAAGATAGACTTCGGGGGGGGGACATTCTTATAGATCTTACTTCTCAAACTTTAATGAGCATGTATGCACCACCTGGGGTGGTGTCAGAATGTAGATTCTAATTCTGGGTGGGGCTGATATTCTCTGTTTCTAGGGGCTTCTGTGTGAGGCTCTCACTCCAGGAGCCTGGACCACATTTTGAAGAGCAAAGCTTAGTCTGTACAGTAAGAAACCAGAAATTGGCTTGATCACACTTGTATTTTAAAAAGTTAAACCAGGCAGTCACATGTAAACTTGTTGTAAATGACTTGCTGCTATAATCACACCACAAAATTTCTGCAGATATATTAAATATATCGTGTGGGTTACAAAAGATTACTTTAGCTTATTTTTCTGGTCTTCTGACTAATTTTAGGAATTCTTCAAATGGCAAGAACACCTCAAAGATTCAAAAAATATGCATTCTTTGAATTTACTATGTATGTCTCTTCCTGGTTTAATACTTCGGTCTTAGTATAGAAAATGAATTTTAGTAAAATTTGTATAAGTAAGTATACAATAAGTTTCAGTAAGTATACAATAGTATAAGTAAGTATACAATAAGTATAGTATAAGTAAGTATAAGTAAGTATACAATAAGTTTTGTATAAGTTTCAATAATAGCATATCGACAGCAAAAAATAAGATGACTTAAAAATAATGCAAATATAATCAGTAGTAGTTGATTTGGTGACATCTTTTCACAGGGGGCTGAGTAATGACGGAGTCCCATACATGGAGAACAGACTGTTCCATGCCAGGCCTATTAGAAGTTAACACCAAAGCAGATGTTCTTGAAGTTTCTGTTACCATTATAGATGCTGTTCTTGTTTTATAGGGAAAAATGTAATAATAAATTATCATACTTATCTTAATGGATTGGTAAGAATTCATTAGTGCACATTCATAAAAGAGGATAAGAAGATTAAAAATGTACTACTTAACGAATACTTTTAGGACATCAGAAGCCTAGGACATAGTAGGCAATAGCAGATGGTAAATTTTAATGCCTTACAAATATTGTGAAGGCTGTTGGAACTCAAGGTAGAAAATTGCAAGATAGAATTATTTCGGGGTCATTTGTAATTGTAAAGAAGCTCTAGTATCAGAGACCAGATGAATTCCTTAAACATTTAATCCAGAGATGTTTCTCACAAAGAATTTCATAGACGACTGCTTTCTTCCAAAGCCTATTTGAATACCAGCGCTGAAAGAATTTAGAACTATTAAAGGGGGTCTTACATCCTTTGGCCTTATACTCTATCAGGGACCATCTGGTATCTTGAATAAACACAATTCCTGATTCATTCAAAGCCCAACTTTAAGTGGTTTTTCACTGCCTCATGAAACTTCGCTCAGTGGTGAAACTTTTCCCTGGACACTGGGAGGAAACTCAGGCCCACCACTTTCCTTGCTCTCTTCCAGGTAATAAAGGAGTTGAGTTCTAGGCCCCTTATGAAACAAACATAGCCTCAATTTCAAAATATAGTATAGGTGTCAAAAGTAGTTTAAAACTAGAAAATATCTATAGAGCTATATTATCCAGTAAAATCCAAGCTTGTGAAGAAATAGGGAGAAGAAAGAGAGATGTATGTACACCTTCTTTGTTTAGAAACACCTAAGAGCTTTGAACTGAGATGCTAAATGCACCTTTTAAAAAATTATTTTAAAAAATCCTCCCTATTATCTGATCAAGTATGTGAAAGCTACTACCCTTCTACCTCTGAATCTCTCTCACATAAAGCATTGGTCTTTACTGAGGTCCAGGATGATGCCCAGGGTGTTTATAAAATTATCTTCTGTGATGCAGGAACAATATTGAAATTTCTTTTTACATTTATTTGTCCAAAATTAAGATACATCAAGCTTTACTGGTATTTAATGTTTTGACTGACTTTAATACCTGCATTTTCTCATCAGCTAGATGGATGGATGGACAGACAGAGGGGTAGATAGAAAGATGTATGTATGTATGGATAGATAAATAGATAACAGCTAGATGGATGAATGGAAGGACAGGTAGATAATAAATGACAGGTAGGTAGGTAGGTAGATAGATGACAGATAGACAGATGTACTTTTTTGTGTAACAGCTAGGACTGTGGGATAAAGGAGCAAAAGTTGAATATCTCTGGTCTAAAACATCAGGACATTTTTATTTCTCATTTCTGGAACCTGGCCAGGTTACTTAATTTATTCGAATTGTCTTCAAGGGGTACAATTTAACAGAACTAATTTTTAGATGGAAAGATCAGTAACACTAGTAGTATGTAACAGATATTAATATTATCTAACACATAAAATGATTATTTTGAAAACTTAGTCCTAGTTTTCTTGCACCAGAATTTATTTTGAGTAACGCTGTTGGGGTGTGGCCACTGTGTTGGCTGGAGAGGAGACACATGGGACAAGACACATCGTGGCCGATGCTGGGCAGGCGAGCACTGTGGATATGGGGAGCAGGAAGAGCACCAGGATTTGGGGTGAGGAGGAGCATCTTCAGAGTCGGGAGGAGCACAGCCATTTTACCAGGCAGAATCCCCAAACCAAAAAAACACCAAAAAATCAAAAGAGAGGTGCTAAGTAGAGGGAGCTGCTGTGTAGCCTGGCCTGTGGCACCTCCCTGCCTCCTCCCGGAGTCCGGCGCAGCTCCTCTGTGGGGCCCCTGGGCTCCAGGGACACGTCTGGCATCCATGGTGGGGAGCAGTGGCTTTCCCTGCTTTGCTCCAGGACACTCACACTAAGAGAGACGTTTGGCCTCGTGAAACCTCAGGTCTTACTGCGTGCAGTGCAGGGCCACGCGGTGTGCTCCTTCCCTCCTGTGGCCTCAGCTACCTGTACCGCCCAGCGTGGCTGGACCCACACTCAGGGACGGACCTGTGACAGGAGATAAGCTGGGACAGGCTGGTGCTGGCAGAAAGTTTGAGGGCCTTAAATTCCAGACAAGAGGGTTTGGTTTTTATTATTTATAAACAAGAGGGCCTCCTGAGGTTTTTAAAAGACAAGTGATGTGACTGGATATGGGCCAGTCTGCTTGCCACTGGCGGTAAGGGACTGTGGCTGTAGCTCAGGGACATGAAGCAATTATGGCTTTAACTAAGGGGGAAAATATTTATCATGCTTCCTCCCCTCGCCCCCAGCTTCCACATTTTAAAGCAGTGCCAAGTGCTTTACCTCAGGCAGTGTTGCATGACGATTAGGAGGGTGGCTCTTTTTTTTTTTTTTTTTTTTTTGAGACAGAGTCTCACTCTGTTGCCCCGGCTAGAGTGCTGTGGCGTCAGCCTAGCACACAGCAACCTCAAACTCCTGGGCTCAAGCGAGCCTCCTGCCTCAGCCTCCCGAGTAGCTGGGACTACAGGCATGCACCACCATGCCCAGCTAATTTTTTTTCTATATATTTTTAGTTGGCCAATTAATTTCTTTCTATTTTAGTAGTGACAGGGTCTCGTTCTTGCTCAGGCTGGTTTCAAACTCCTGACCTTGAGCGATCCACCTGCCTCGGCCTCCCAGAGTGCTAGGATTACAGGCGTGAGCTGCCGCGCCAGGCCAGGAGGGTGGCTCTTGAAATGACATCCTGTCCCCTGCCCCCAGCTCTATGAGCTTGGGCAGGCGATTCACATTTCCTTGCTGAGCTCCACAAAGGGCCATTGCTGGGACCCAGGAAGAACTCCCCAAAGTCCAGGTAAGGCAGGCAGCATTGTGCAAAGCCCAGAGCACCAGCCTTCCCCATGCACTGCACTCGCTGTGTCCAGCTGTGCCAGCCATATCCCTAGAGGAAAACAACTCCTCTCCACATAGGCACAAAATTCCACCGAAGGAGCTTCCAAATCTGCTGTCACCTGAAGCCTGCTCACCTTGTTCTGCAATCATGCTTGTGGGAGGGAGGGGGCAGAGGAAATGCCACCAGAGCTCTCCTATCTCAACACTCAATATAATTGGGTGTGCTTAAAGTGCACCTTAAGGATGGGTGCGGTGGCTCACGCCTGTAATCCTAGCACTCTGGGAGGCCGAGGCAGGAAGATTGCCTGAGCTCAGGAGTTCGAGACCAGACTCAGCAAGAGCAAGACCCCATCTCTGGCAAACATAGAAAGAAATTAGCCAGACAATTAAAAAAATAGAAAAAATTAGTTGAGTGTGATAGTACACGCCTGTAGTCCCAGCTACTTGGGAGACTGAGGCAGGAGGATCACTTGAGCCCAGGAGTTGGAGGTTGCTGTCAGCTAGGCTGACACCATGGCACTCTAGCCCAGATGACAGAGCGACACTTTGCCTCCAAAAAAAAAAAAAAAAAAAAAAAGGGCACCTTGAGTTCTTATAAAGGCAAACTCAGAAAAAAGACCAGTTGTTAGTCCATTCTTTATTATGCTTCCAACATAAATACATATTGCTGCATGTTTAAAGCGGAGTTCAATTTTTGGTACTTTATTTACGGCATTTAGGTGTAAGAAAACTTGGCCAAGATGTTAGTCAGTGACAAATATTAAACAGAGTAGTAGAAGTAGCAGGTTCTAGCCATGGCTTGTATATTCCGCTTTGCCCTTGTTTCTTGCTTTCACCAGTTATATCTTACTTTTCTCCATCATAGGACATTCTGGGCTGAGGTCAATTTATTTTCAAACTCAATGAATGGGAAGAATGACACTTTCCTCATTTCTGTCTTACTGCATGACTCTGAGGAGGAGCTAAGATGCTTCCTCCTCCTGGAGAAAATGAGTTTATGTACTTTACAAGCTTTTTGTCTAATTTGCATGTTCACAGCAAGTGAAGTGGAGAATATAGACAATCATCTTGACTTTCTAAAAACACACTCATTTATAGTATCAAGAGATTCAGAATTCTTTCACCTGAATTACATAATTACCCCGATTTCATACAATACAAAATCAACCACAAATCAAAGAAGCAAAAATATAATTTATTGTGGTACTTACCAAACTTTGTAAAAGATGAAGAATCAAATCATTACAATCCACCTTCTTCAGTCACCATGGTGTAGCCTGTTCATTGCTGAATCGTTCAGAAAATGCTGAGGCAGCCGGCTGGCGAGGGCTTTTCCGCCTCAAAGACTCCTACCTATATGTGCTGAGGCTGTTTCCAGGAGGGGAGAAGCAGCAAACTCTGTCTGTTAGGGCTCGTCCCAAGTCCAGCATGGCATGAGCTACGTTGCCAGCAACTGAGGGAAAGTAGAGTAGTTGTCACAGAAGGCAGCTGCTAAGGACAGAGAGTCCAAGTCCTGGGCCTGACATATGGCCCAGGGACACAGTCATCTTAAAGCTACCCAGGCAGAACCCGCCTGGTGGAAAGGCTTGTGAGTGGCGGCAGTTCAGGAGTTCGGCGCCCGTCTCGCTGCGCCCTCACTCCCGGCCTGCCTCACTTTCCCTCACAGCTCCGCAGCTCCCGCAGCCCCCGCGGTGCCCGCCCCCCAATGCCCTCTCGGCAGACGGGCATCCGCAGCCTCGTGGCCAATGCTCCGGCCGCCCTCTCCTCTCCCCAACGCTGGTCTTCCACTCCTCTCCTATTCGTTCTCTGGAGAAACCGGTGCCTATGCGGAAAGAGCTGGAGAGAAGTGGAGAAGTCCCGACCCCCAACTTGGAAGTGGAAACTCCTGGCTCTGCAGCGCCTTTGGGGACATCGCCACACCGTGACGTGCTGCGTGCTCGTGCCCGGAACCCCCCGCCCTGTGGAGCCGCAGGGAGCGGCGCCTTCGCGGCCCTCCACAGGCGGGACGCCACCTGCGTGCTCGTGCCCGGAACCTCCCGCCCTGTGTAGCCGAGGGAGCGGCGCCGTCGCGGCCCTCCACAGGACAGGCGCCACCTGCGTGCTCGTGCCCGGAACCTCCCGCCCTGCGGAGTCGCGGGGAGCGGCGCCTTCGCGGCCCTCCACAGGACGGGCGCCACCTGCGTGCTCGTGCCCGGAACCTCCCGCCCTGCGGAGTCGCAGGGAGCGGCGCCGTCGCGGCCCTCCACAGGACGGGCGCCACCTGCGTGCTCGTGCCCGGAACCTCCCGCCCTGTGTAGCCGAGGGAGCGGCGCCGTCGCGGCCCTCCACAGGAGGGGCGCCACCTGCGTGCTCGTGCCCGGAACCTCCCGCCCTGCGGAGTCGCAGGGAGCGGCGCCTTCGCGGCCCTCCACAGGACGGGCGCCACCTGCGTGCTCGTGCCCGGAACCTCCCGCCCTGCGGAGTCGCAGGGAGCGGCGCCGTCGCGGCCCTCCACAGGACGGGCGCCACCTGCGTGCTCGTGCCCGGAACCTCCCGCCCTGCGGAGTCGCAGGGAGCGGCCCGTCGCGGCCCTCCACAGGACGGGCGCTACCTGCGTGCTCGTGCCCGGAACCTCCCGCCCTGCGGAGCCGCAGGGAGCGGCGCCGTCGCGGCCCTCCACAGGACGGGCGCCACCTGCGTGCTCGCCGCCCGCGACTCTGGAGAGCCTGGAGGCCAGACCAGTGAGTGGCTTCGGCTAGCTCCCTGCCTGCCAGCTCCCGAGACCGCTGCCTGTCTGTCCCTCCGCGCCACCCTTTTCACCCTTTGCGGACTCTCCACATCTTCCTCTCAGAGCCATGCGGGCTTTCTCTGGCTCTTAGACTCTCCCTGCCCACCTGCCCTTCCGGCCGCACACCCGGCTCCACTCCTCGGCCCCACCAAGACTCCCAGCAGCAGTGGCAAGACTAGGTTTCCCACAGCCCTTCCTAAGGGCATCAAGGGCAATTTCTTAAGCCTGGAATTCGAGGTCCTTTGGCAACAAGTTCTATTCATCTTTGAATTTTCTTTCTTGCTAATCCTCCAAATAAATTCACTTCTCTGGTGACGCAGAATACCTTTATCGCTTCCCGGGAACAGTAGTACCATCCCTGCCCACCCGGGCTCTGAATTTCCCCTCTAAGCCAGGTTTGTAACTGCCCAGGTGTGCTTTCATTCCAGTCCATGAGGCTCTCTGGCAGGTGCATTCTTTTCCACATATTCTGTGTCTTGGTAGAGTACTCTCCTGGCCGTTACTACTTTCAGTGTTTTGGTCTTTCCTTTGCAGGCAAACCTAAAACTCCTCAAAAGGAGAGACTGTCTTTTTTTTTCTGTGTTTCCTCTAGAGCACATTGGACAGAGCTGGGTCCCCACTCGGTAGTTATTTGGTCTGATTAATTTGCCAGAGGGTGGAGATGGAGGGCTCCTTCACTCCTGAGATCTAGATATGATAATCTCCAAGTCTTAGTTGCAGGAGCTGTCAAAGTCCAAGTGTCCTTCCAGATCCTACAAGTTCCTTGGGACATCAGCCTTCATGGTCACCGCCTTTGGCTCCTGCTTTCCGGCCAGCTGCTCTGTAGAACGCTGACCCATATACACGGCGAAGCAAACAAAAACTCACTCACAAAAAGCACTGGACAGTCTAGTAGGACTTGCTGAAAACTGGAGGACATGGAAGCAGTATTTCTGCCTATATGCCCCTTCAGCACTGGAAATGACTTCAATCGGACAGTTGGCGCTCCGGCCCCGCGGCTGCCCACCCATGGGATGGTGCACTGGCCCTTCAGCCAGGTGGGTCCTCTCCCTCCCCACTCTCTTCCTCTCAGGAGTAACCCGTCACCCCACAACACGCACAAGCCACCACATCTGTGCCCCCCCCCCTTTCTCAGCAGAGCAATGCACCTGTTTGTTTGTGCCAGGCACCTTTGGACATCAATGTTTTCAAGGCTCTTCCTGTGATCCCAGTACCACATCAAGATTCTTTTCTCAGGAAGAAAATTCCCTCTTTCACTGGACACCTGACACAGCTGTTGGAATAACTTAAAAAAAATAACCCTGGTACACTGAAATGCCTGTTTACTTCAGGGCTTATTAATTTTGAAGTTTCTTCCTGTTCCTCAGCTCTCCTTTGTTAAATTGTTACATTCTTCTTTTTTTTTAAGATGCAGATTTTGGTTTATTTCATGACTGTAGCATATGTTAGTGTGAAATATATTTCTTTAAAAGCCATCAACTCAGGTCCATCACTGATGACTTGATTGTCCAGGAAAGGAAGAGCCCAACATCTTGAATGATGTCTTTTCCTTCTTTCCTGTCAGTTTTTTTTCATGAGCTCTTTCAAAAGGGCCTTATTCGTGACCTCTAGAACTCTGGACTTCATTCAAGTATTATTACTCTCCCCACAGTGACCTTTTCCTTCCCAAGTGCATAAGATTGGCCAAACTGACGTGTCAAACCAACTCTCAGACCCATCTGGGTGACACAGCTGACAAAGTTTACTTTATAAGCGTCCACTCCCCACTGGTCTACCGATGACCTGATCGACATTCAGCAAACAGCAATGGCTCTGACAGTCGCTGGCGAGACTTAGCGGCTATCTCCTGACTTTCTATGTAGTGCTTTGTCAACTTCTAGTGTCATCTTTCCTCCTTCACTCATACTGTACCACGTCTTATTTCCATTAGTTCTTGAATTAGTTTTTTTCCTCACATCCACCAGAATCAATATAAACTACTTCTGTGGAAAATACTGCTAAAGTCTTTAAACCGATTTTATTTTAATGTTTTTGAGATGGGGTCTTGCTATGTTGCTCAGACTGGCCTTGAACTCCCGGGCTCAAGTGATGCTCCTGCCTCGGCCGCCTGAGTAGCTGGGACTACAGGCACCTGTCACTGTGCCTGGCTCTGGTTGTGTTGTATATTAACTTCCAGTTAGATGTCTTACTTCACATTTTCCTAGGAAAACTTTAGTTCATCATTCTGAACTTTCTCTTCTCTGTCCTTACTGGTATTCTGAGTATCCCACAATTTCACAGCTTTGACAAGTTTTTGTTATTTAAATTTTTCTGGTGCAAGTAGCTAGTGGGATGTGGCTCGAGTCTCCCCAGGGATTATGCCACTGGCACAGGTCCCCAGACCTGCCCCACCACGCACAAAAGGAACACAACCAGGAGGCGCTGCCACGGATTCTTGGTTCTCAAGGATAATTTCTAGTTTTCAGAAAACGAGCTTAATAGCTACTAGCTTGTAAAAAAAAAAAAAAACCAACAGAATTTATTATTTTTTCACAAGTTTTTAATTAACAATGACTGTGTCAAAAATGTGCCCATTTACGAAGGATTAGACTTCAGTAGAGGAAGGATGTGTAGACATTCAAACATACTTACGTGTGTGCATGTGTGAAGTGGAAATCTTGCACAGACGCTACTAGCTGTTTTTATTTGGGACTATTTGCTCACTGAAGATAAAAAATTAAAGTTATTAGACAGCTATTATACATCTGTAGACACAGATACTTAAAGAGCAGTTTTACTAACTTACAGAAAAAAGCCTTTGGATACTTTGGATACTTGCTTAGATTTCTTCATTTTCTCCTGTGGAGCAGGGGCTCCTCAGTCTCGACTTCCTGGTCACAGCAGAGCAGGACTGGCGCCCGATCGATGGCTGCCTCTGCTGGCCTCCCTTCCCCAGGCACGGGGCCTGCGTCCCCACGGTGCTGCGCCCCTGGCTGAGCGACTGCAACAGCTCAACCCGACTCTCGTATTCTTTACAAAACGAGCATAGCAAGGGAAAAAGAAAAAATCCCCTACGAGATACAGCTGGACACAGGATGGCCATGCTGCCAGGCAGGGCTTCTTGGGGGACCTGTGTCAGCCCCCAGGGCGAGACCCCGCCTGCCTCTGTGGCCGGCCCTCCTCATGTGTACCCTCACCTGGCCAGGGCCCTTTGGGCACTTCTCTGGTTGTGCTCATCTGTGGCTTCCTCTGATCCTCTTGCTATCCAGGCCCACCTGATAGCCACCCTCCTGGGAATTCTTAAAACACTGGCAGCTCCGGGGTTTGTGTTTCTTATCTCTAAGTATAGTTATAGATTCATTTGATTTTAAACACATTTTCTACCATTTGGGGGGGCTTTGTAAGTGGGAAAGAGCTAGTGTTTCCTCAGATGACATCATGAAACCAAACTGTCAGTGTAATTTTACTATTTTCTTTTTTAGTGGGTTTGCAATTGCTTGTGACACTCCTTTTATTTCCAAGGAGTCACATTTTAAACATCATCCCAATGATAACTTCCGTCCTTGAAATGATAAGGTGCAGGAGACTGAGGAAGAGAGCACAAATGATGATGTCCATGTGTGACATTCACCACGCGCGCTAATACTCAGCAAACGCAAGGAAAGGTGGTACTGGCTCCTGCACTGCTTCGAGATACAAAGTTCTTCCTTAAACAACTTGAGATTTGCCTTTCTTGCTATTATCCACTTGCTATTATCCACTCCCTTCCAGTACCTCATAAAGTTCTTCACTCCTCTGGACCATTTACCAACAGTTTTCTTATTATTTTCTTTCATTTGATAGATGCAAAATCTCCCATCTCCTCTGCAATGTTTGCTATCACACCTCTTATCGAGCACACCCTCCAGGTAGAGGACAGTTATCTGTGGACACCATTTGCACTGACAAAACCCAACATTCCACTCGTTGTTGACTTATAGTAAGCTTGAGGGAACTACAGCTTTCTTTAAAAATGTAGTTATTTTATTGTTTTTCTCCCACTTGTGAATTTGAATAGTCTTTTTTTAACATAGAAACTTGGCTTTACATTGTATTCCTATTGTATTTCATATTGTTTGATTCATTCCGTCTGGTCTAGTCTGTCAAAGGCTTTTGGATCCTGATTTCCATCCAATATTTTAGCCCTCCTTCTCTGTTTTATAACATTCACAAGTGCAAGGAGTTTGCCTCTAGGCCTCACCCAGGTGCTGATAAAATACTGAAGACAGAAGGCCAAGGGCTGAGCCCAGAAACACATTTCTCTAAGAGCCAGGAGATCTGAGAGAGAAAAGTGGTCACCATGGCCACAAGCACAAAGTGGATGGCGTGTGTCTGTTAAAGGCATTGCCTTCAATACAAAGCACCACACTTTTTTTTTTTTAGACAGAGCCTCACTCTGTTGCCTGGGCTAGAGTGCTGTGGCATCAGCCTAGCTCACAGCAACCTCAAACTCCTGGGCTCAAGCGAGCCTCCTGCCTCAGTCTCCCGAGTAGCTGGGACTACAGGCATTTGCCACCATGCTCGGCTAATTTTTCTTTTTATACATATTTTTTCAGTTGTCCAGCTAATTCCTTTCTATTTTTTTAGTAGAGACAGAGTCTTGCTTTTGCTCAGGCTGGTCTTGAACTCCTGAACTCAAATGACCCACAGGCATCGGCATCCCAGAGTGCTAGGATCACAGGCATGATCCACCGTGCCCGGCCCTACACTTTAAAATATGAAAGTTTAGGAAATTTAGCATATTAAGAATCAGGCTTTTATGCAAATTGGGCAGCCAAAAAACTGCAGACTCCTCAAATGGGATGCTAGCATTGCTCTTCCTGTCTCCATTTCGCCTTGGTGCCGAGATGAGACACAGGCAGGGAGTGAAGGCTGAGCCACTCTGGCCCTGGTCAGGACTGCCCAAGCCCTTTATCCACTTCGGACAGAAAAGAGGACAGTGTGGAAAGACACGATTCTGGAGAGGGCTCTGGTGATGAGCTACCTCGGGAGGAAGCCACGCCTGACTTACCGTCCACCCGATGCTCCCAGAGGTGGATGCTGCCCCGTCACACTGCGACAGAAGCAGCACTACCGCACCGTATCAGAGGGCACCGGCTTCTGTGGGGCACCGAGGATCGCAGACAAATAGCCAGTAATGGTCTTATCCTCAATTTACTTAGGATGATGCTTTTTTCTGGATTTCTATAATTTCTAAACTAATACCTGAAGATACAGAGCTACCATTTACAGTCATCAGCAAATCTTTAAAAAAGGATGATTATATATACTCAGACTATGTTGGTATGTGGTAACTGATGTGTTCTTTGCAATTTTGGAAACTAAATAAGAACAGTATTTAGTGTCCTGTTACAATCTAGAACTGTTCAGACTTACAGTAACATAAAAATGCCTCCATCCTTAGTCTTTATCCACTCTTTTAAAACACCCTTTAATAAAGTGGGTCAGTGACTCAACTACCCACATCTATGTGTCATACTTAAAAGAGAGATGACTAAAGAGAGGCTGTTAGCAAACAACTTGGATTTTTCCACTTAAAAATTAATTTTAAGAAAACTTAAAGAAAAATAAAAAATGGGGTGTAATTAAGTAAATTAGTCTCAAATGCAAGAAAATTCAGTTAATTTTTCTTTCTCTTTAGAAGGTTTTTAAATCTAAATTTGTTTGGAAAACCAAATTATTTGTTGAACTTATACTTCAGTTTTCCCTTATTCAGGGGAGAAAATTCTCCTACATAAGTAACATGCAGAATACCTTAATATCTACTTTTGCAACTTAAATTGCTTTTTTTCCCAGTAAATCAAGTGCAATGGAGCAGAAGCTCTGTGCTTGTCACCAATCCTTTATTGAAACTGGTAACTTACACACTTTATAACAGAACAACAAAAATAATGTTCACTATATACAGCCTTTGTATGGACTATTTGACTATACACAAGATAGAGTGATAACACAATCTAATCTTCATCATAATTTGTGCACAAAAAGACACCAAACAGACACCATGTGCACATTACAGTGAAATGACATCACAGGTCCAGTGAAAATTCAGCATAATACAAAATGTACTGATCTATTGCAAATGACATCTTTCTAAATGCCCAGCTCCTACTCAGTAGTAATTTACCCAGAGTCTGAAGCAGAGATTGGTTGTGTGGCTATAAGTCTTTTGAGAGAGACAACTTCTGCAGATAAGTTTGCTATGCCCTGCTTCAAATACAAATTTTCTGGGTCAGAAACTCTGTAGCCACTGTCTTTAATTTCAACAACTCCAGTTTTGAAGCTACTCTGAGTTTTGCCACTCAGCTCTTTTTGATGCCAGTGCTCCGATTTGAGAGCCCAATCTTGAATGTTAGTCACCTGCACTGAGAAAGGAGTGAGAGAAGAATGTACCATACTGGGGGCACTATGCTTTTCCAGTTCGAAATGTCTCTTAGATGCCATGTCAATAGGTGAGGAAGGTTTTTGTGTGGCATCAAATTCACTATCAAATGCTTCTACTTTGATCTGCATGGCTTTGGCTTTGATGCGGAGCTTGTGCGGCAGGGCAGACGAACTCACTTCCGGGACTTTAACTACCATCGGGTGCGCACGCTGACGATCGACTGGAGAGTGGATGGGGCCCTTGGGGACCTGCTGCTCGTCTTCTCCATCGGACGACTTTCCCACGACACCGTCGTCGGTTTCCGACGTTCTGGGAGAGTTGCTGGAGGAGCGGTTGACTTGCGACAGGGGCGGAGAGTGCGAGTAGCCAGAAAAAGAAGTCCCCACGTAGTTCCGGTAGATGGCGGCCGCGTAGGCCCGCTCCTCCCGCGGCTCCCGCGCGAAGCTCTCCAGCTCCAGCGGCTCCTGCTTGATGGCCGGGAACTTGCTCTCGGGACTGCCGCAGCTTCCCTGCACGGGGCTCCCCTGCGTGTGCTCTCCCGAGGACACTTCCGAGACGTCAGACAGAGAGCTCTGTGGAGAGTGTTTGATGACAGAAATGCAGCTGCTTCCCGCCATCGCGGGCTCGTGTTCATCCGCAAAGGAGCCCGCGTTGGATTTGGAGGTCTGGTAGTCTTGGAAGTACACAGCTGTAGAATTACTCAGTTTCTGAATCTCTTGAGCGTATGCTGTGGAGCTAATTAAACCAAACTTTAATTTCAGTGAAAGCAGTTCAGCTTTTAAAGTGGCATTTTCTTCTCCCAGTGCAATTAGTTTGTTCTCCAAAACCAGGTCATTCAGTCGACGCTTCTCACGAGATCTCTTGGCAGCTTCATTATTTTTCCGCCTTTTCTCCCAATACATAGCATCTTTCTTTTCGTCGGGAATGAATTCCCGTTTCCTCCGACATGCGGAAGATTTGTTTTTCCCCACACTTCCTTCACTCAGAAGTAGCTCCTCCCCGGTAGTCAAGTCTTCAGACACTTCAGCTAAAGCGGAATTCAGGGCCATCATCTTGTCCACATTGCTGCTAGTGTCAAGGGGTGCCTGCTCCTTTTTGATGGTCTGCATTTTTCTCAGCTGCATCAGAAACAGCCTTACCCTATATACGCGGTATAGGAGAACAAATTATTTCCCCCTATTCTCAACCTCTTCAAAAACTGTGGTTTAAAATCCATCAATATTCTTCCTTTTGTTCTGTTCGGGATAAATCTGTCAGGCTCCTCTTATTGAATGGAGTAGGGTCTTCTTGGTTATCTGCAATACATGAAAAGAAACAGTTGTCCACGTGAGACATGTTTATTACCAGTTAGGTACATGGAATTGTGCCAAGCATTCAGGGTTTACAGGCACAAACAAGGCACCATTCTTTCTTTCAGAGTTTGCAGTCTCAGGAAGGAAGAAAGTACCCAAATATCCACACTGTAAAGCAGTAAGGACAAATCCCCAGTTAGCCTAATCAGCAGTGGGCCCGATGGTCCCAGAGAGTAAGAAAAAAACAAAAATAAAACCAGCACTGCCTAAGGAGAAGTAGAGGAAGGCTGTGTTTAAGGAGAAAAGGTTGGGTGTGGGCCACCACAGGAAGGAAATGACAGCTGGCCTCTGAATACTACGTGCACATTACAATGCTTCTTAATAATTTTAGATAACATTTAAATCACTGCCAAGCAAACGTGCTCACCTTGTAAAAGGAACTTTACCAAGTAAATGCTTTTACCATCAGTAAACAGGCTCTGCAATCCTATATGGAATAAAATATAAATGGAGATTTTTCTTCACAAGGACTAAAATAAAAGCCTTATTAACAACTGAGTTGCTTTTGGTTTTAATCTGTGCCTTAATGCAGACATAAACCTGCCCATCACAACCCTGACTGCTGGGTGGGCTTATATCCAAGCAGATTCCACCAGGTGATTCACTGTATCTGCATGAAAAGGATTCTCCTCAATAAAGCCACCTCTGTGGAAGCAGATGAGACTAGAAATGTCCCTTTTTCTGATTCTTTTAAATTGATCTATCAAAACATTCAAGATTGAACCTTCAAAATAGTTTTTTTTGGCTCTGAAAATTCTATCATTATAGATTTCAGCTATATATTAGCTTTAGACTAACATAAACAGTAACTATTAAAAGGGAATTTTAAAAAAGAAATACAGTACACTCTTGAAACTTAAAATTATTTTAAGCCAAAGACTATAATTATAGAAATAATTTTTTTCAGTTTCACTAATTAGTTTCAAGTAAAATATAAGAACTCAAAAATAGAATCATCAATTAGCTTCCTCTTCCACTGATGAAATACTTATGAATTTGGCCTGACATTGTGTTGAGACGAAATAATAAATCCATATGATGTTCCAATAACAATCTTTTCACAGTGCTTTTTGGACCTAACTTGTGTTTGTAGACACTGATTCTCTACCTAATTTCTCAGTTGGCAATACTTTTCATAAGTAGAGGTGATACAGCTGTTCACTCAGCACTACCTGCATATAGTGGCGCTCTATCCTGCCATATTAAAAAAGATGTATGTCACTATTTCTTTCTTATGCATAGTTTTATAATGACTGATTGAAATGATGAAATGAAGTTTAATATTATCAATTGGAAAAGCCTGCCAGCTTCTTTTGTCTTTTCCCGAAGGAATGATGTAATAATTTCAAGATCATAAAGGATGAGGTTTCATGCCATGCTTTTGTTCATTAAACTGAGCCAACACAGTTATGGGAACAGCTAGTTACAACTCAAGAGAAATTTGTGATTACTAATCCCAAGTTTCTGTTTGTTTTTTGATAATCAAACTTTAATGGGAAATGAAGGCAAGGAGCGTGTCACAGTCGGCAGTGACGTCATAGAAAGGGAATCTTACTATTTATCACTTAGTAAAACAATACTATTCCCTATAATTTCCACTTAGGTTTTTCCTTCTAACATGAAGAGCCTTTTTCCTCCGCATATGGAAGGGTCCTGTCCTCCTGCTGGCCGTGCATTCCCCACCCGGTGAGGTCCTCCATGCGGAGTGAAACGGGTGGGGCAGCAGGGAGAAGCCCCAGCTAAAGAGGACAGCTGCCTTATCTTTCCCAAAGTGCCTTCAAATCCCCACTACATTTTTAACTTTTAGTTTGTACACAGCATGTGGTTCCTTGCAGACTAGCACTCTGGTCACCTTCCCTTGAGAATCTGTCTCTTCCATGCATCACCTGTTTGTCCCTTTCTTAGAAAAAAAATCAGATTCTTTTACATTTTGCCTCACTTATGAGTTTTTACAGTAATGCGTTTGAAATGCCCCACCATTCTGTATTATTCTTCCTACACTTTGCGTAATTTCTCCCCACACAGAGTGGAGCTGGGTCCTTCCCAGCTCTGGGCCGAGTGAGCACCGCCGGCATGTCACCAGCATCGTGTGCAGGCAGCCACTGCCACAGCACGTAGAAACAGCAATCCTACTTCCATTTAACAAAAACAGCCCATTTGCCTTAAAATTTCTTTAACCTCTCTCTTCTAGGTATCTAAGTACTGTATGTCCACTTTATCATGTCTACAACTTAGTTGGTACTTTAAAAACTACAAAAAACCTCATTTGTTCTTAATCTTCTTTCTGCCACCATAAATCTGTGATTCTTCTCACATCTGCACATATTGTTTCTACAACTCAATTGGCAAATCACCACATTCTATCTTTAGGATATTTCCTATAATATTATTTATCACATAATCTTGCGGTGTTGAAGAGAGTTTATCAGCATTGTGGAATGACGGAGAGAGAGGTGCTGATGTCATACACTGTGTGTCTTTCTACATGTTTGTATTTTATGTCCAAGGAGGCTGCAAATTACTTCAGGGAGGAAATTAAAATATATTTGTGGTCTTCTAGCAACAAACTGAAAATATTAGGTGCTCAATATTTGATTGTCACCTTTTATAAGAAAATAAGAACATTTCTGATACTTTCTTTTTGAGAAATTTAATGTTAATTGAGTGAATTCTAAAGAATATATTTTATTTATTAACAGAGAGCTTCTCTTATTCATTAATTGGTTTATTCAGCACATATGGAGCACCTACTGTGTACCGAGCACTGAGCTAGACTTGGGGCACATGAAGAGGTAGGGAAAAATCAAACCCCTGGGACTCCCGGCATTCGCAGTCTGGGTAGGAGAAAAACATGCAAGCACCAGGTTGTGTGCACAGAGCTCCAGACACGGGGTGGCGGCCACAGCTCATCGTTTCTGACAGTGCAGCTGAAGTATGGTGCTAGTAACAAAAACCACAAGAAGGTGCCACTTACTGGACGCTTACTGTGCAAGAGGCACTGGGAACCTGACCGCTTTCTTCCACCAACCTGCACAATGACCATTTTCAGACGAGAGGACTCAGGCTCAGAAGTGGATTGCCCGGTGTCACACTGCTACATAAGTCGCAGCACTCAGATTCCAGCCTAGTTCCCGTAACAGTCCCTCTCCTACGCTAGAATTGTTCTGTGCCTGTGCAATGCAGTCTCACGACACACAGTCCTCTGTGTCACTTTCATTCCTGAGTAATACACACCTCTTTACTAAGACACCATGGCAGCTGTGAGGCACTTTTAGGTGCTGTCCTAACTTAAGCTAGCAGAGGTACCATCTAGAACTTTCCTCCACCTTCCTCAGAGTTGTTTCATATCCTGAGAGTACTTGATGAATTGAGAAAACATTGTATTAATTTTCATTTCCCTGCTAAATTTTGAAAAGGAAAAGAAACATGGTAGCTGTGGACATTGTCACCTTGTGATTTTTTTTTTTTTTAACAAAACTTTTTCAAAATGGGGAGGGAAATGTCTCTCTGACTTTCTCATTTTGCAGATAAACCAGCTAAAAGACAGCAAGTCTGACTTTCCCAAGATCATACAGCAGTAAAAGTCACAGATAGGCTCTGGGCTCTACTTATGTTCCTCAACAATTAAATTAAGGCAGACGTAACAGTAGTTTACTACTGCTAAAAAGTCAGTATTTATGCTAACCTAACAACTTTATTTCAAATCCCAATATTTTCCCTTATGATTAATTTAAGAATTACTTCATCTATGTGTCATCTTTTCAAATCAACATTTAATGCTGTGGTACATTAGTCACTGCCTAAGTTTCTTTTTTGGTGAATGATTGACACTACATGCCAATTCAATGATGTTAGTGTATTCAGCATCATTAACTTCATTACACCCATTAGATGATATGACTGTTTCTTAAAACACAAATAAAAAAGAAAAATTTAAGAGCAGGCGTCATCACATGCCAGTTGACGTATTTTTCTATACCTACTTTCAAAGTGCCAGGCTGATTAATACTTTTTTGAGGTACATCACACTATTTTTATAAATAAGAGTTATATTTCATAAGTCTAGACTTTTAAAGTTTAATTTGGATAACCTACATATTGTTTTTAATTAAGAATTAGATTTGATTTAGAAAATTATCTAACAGAATACAACTTCACAACATAAATTCTAGACTAAATTTATCTTTGAGGAGTTATCTCATTACTTATGTTTATAAAGACAGACCTATCTTTTCTAGTCTCTACCTATCTCCCAAAAATTGTGTTTGACAATTCGAACTCTTTATAAAAAAAGAAACATGCTTTGTTTCAAGCATCTAAAATCTTACTAATAGTTTACACATTAAAATATACTACAAGAAATTTTTGTTAATTATATCTTTAAAGTGTAAGTTTTATTCCAAAACGCTTCTATTATATATTTTGATTTTAAAATTCTGTCAATACGAGATGAAATACTATTTGATATGGCCAATGATTTGGCAAAATTTTTAATAGAAATATCTCATTTTCCCTCTCCTCTCTGAAGATACTGTTTACTCCCTCAGATACATAAATCAAGATAAACATAAGCTATGTTAAACTGTAAACAAGGTTTACAAGTAACAAGGTTTATTAGTAACAAGGTTTGTTTTTGAGGTAAGTACCATTTTTCATGAAAAAAAATTAATCAGTTAGAAGCTCTTTATACTTTTAACTATTAATATTAGCTAGCAAGATGTTAACCTATGTTTTCTTCCTGTGAGTAAAATCCACGATGTTTGCACCAATGAAATGCTTCATTTCTTTTCATGGATAAGGAAAAAAATCCAGTATTTAAAAGTAGAGATAAGGTAAGAAAATAAGCCACCTGTACAACCGTGGAGATACGGGGGAGTAAAAAGTTCAGTCAGAAAACACTGAAGTTGCAAAAGGATTTTCTAATCCTGATGAAAATGAAAAGGCTTTTTAAACTAAGAAAACTACGCTAAACCTTTATAAGTACTAGCTAAGTGCTTCACATTAATAACATAATTTTGTCTCTAGCAAGCAGCTAATCCTAAGTTAGAGAGACATGTGTACTTGATAAAGACAGGGAACATACACACATAAATAGACTCTCACACTTTGCCAGAATCTATCCTATCATAGCGACAAATTGACCTAATTTTTCTATTTGGGTGCATCTGTAAATAAACCTGATTGAGTTTATGATAAATTAAAATATTTCAACAAAGAACTAGTTGAAAATTAGTTTTAAACTGAATAAATAGGGTGACAGCATTACATTTTATTATAGTATCTATGTAATTTAAAGAAATAGTGTAACGTGACATTCTTTTATAAGAGGCCAGTGTTTGTAACCTAACGCACAATGAAATTATTCTAAAGATTACACAGGGTGAGTATGTAGACACTAGCACAACCAAACAATTAACTGCATGGCTTGAGAAATAAAGACTGCTCTCACTAAAGAGGGAGAGTAGGGTGGGGGTGGGGAGAAGTAGAACAGTAACACATTTCAAAACAGCAACAGAAACTTCAAAATTGATCAGTCTAGCAACTAATCTGAAATCTTAAGGGACACCAAATTGTAGGAAATTCTGCAATGGATAAAAAATACACGCAACATGGTGTAATTAATGATGACAAAAATGGTGTGGGCTGGGGGGAGGGCAGTCCGGTGGAGAAAGTTCTTCAATGTTTCTAGTGACACTGCAGAATCACTCCAATTCTTCTCAGCTTGGCTTTTAAATTTCTTCTTCCACTTTCCAGTCAGTGGGTGAATCTAAATGTCATTTACGTTACTATGTACCTTATTAACAGAGTGGATCAAAAAACACTAAAAATAGTGTTTATCTGAAGGCTACTAACAGTTTAAGATCCCTAGAAAGTTAATTAATAAAAGACACCATGTTCTGATAACTAAAAGGCTTATCAACAACATTCTGATTCCAATGCAACTGAGTTCTCAAAGCAGAGATTATTAATAAGTGGCATCTAGTAAATCCCTATTAAACTTTCTTATCACAAAAACAAGATTATGCTCTCTAATTAAAACCGTATGAGAAAAAGTTTTTTTTTAAAAAAAATCTACAAGAAGTTATTTGGAAAGAAATTTGAGAGCTAATTGGGGGGGTAATAAAAATTCATTTTGAAACTAAAGAATTCTTATGTAATGTCTTTGATCAAAGGTCAGTGTCTTTCGACATTCTCATACAAGTCCAATCTGAATAAAAATCAACTCAAATATAATTTAGAAAAAAATAGCAGGATACCAAACAATGTGCTAACCCTGTGAAATACATGCATACCTTACAAAAACAAGAAATGAATATTAAAGGAAATTTCAATGACATTGTTTGTGTTATATTTTGAATTGAATCCCAAGAGTGCTCTCATTCCTCAATACAAATTAAAAATAAACAGCTTTAACAGCATCAATGCCATCTGGATTACAATGGAAATAATGAAGTATGTGTGAGTTTAACTTGGGTAAAAATAAAGCCTAGGCAATATGACTGCACCTTTTCCATTCCATGCTGCAATCATATCTGCGTTTCAGAGTTGACTCTAATGACCAAGGCAAGGTCAGCTAGAAAACCCACTCGGCCGGTGAGTCAGACACATTGCTCAATGTGTACAAGGGCCTCACCAAGGGTTTTAATTTTCAGGCTGTTGCATCACAGTGATGTTATAATTGCACTTCACAAAGATAAGCCTTTAACACAGAAGAGGAAATTGCTTCAAAAACTACAGTGAGTAGGAGAACACACTGTGGCAAGGTGTAAACTCCCCTTCTCCTTTTCAGGCTAATCAATTTCTCTGAACTCTCATATTCCCACCTATAAAATGAGGATGATAATAAAAGCCTTCCTTGCCTGCCTGGCAGCGCCGAGTTGAGTGTCTGGTAAGCACTGGTGCTCTTCACTGAAGAACGGCAGTGTCCAGGCAAGGTGACTATCAGTAGCAGGCTCTTTCTGTCAGCAAACCAAATGGAATTTTCTTCTGTTCGCCAAAACGGTCAAATACGAACAGTTTCACAGGATTTGGCCTTAGTTTTTGGCTACCTACACCCACTATAAGAGCGCCGAGCTGTGGGGCCTGGCCAACCACTGCTGATCTCAGACTATAAGCTTTTAGGTGCAGAGATCATCCAGGCGGAAGAAAACACCTCACAGAAAGTTTGAAGGCATTGGAAAACGCTGAGCCCGCCGGCACTTGGTACATCATTCCCACTACCATCTACTCATCTCTCTGCTCCTTCAAACAGTTCCCCAAAACATTACCCTGATGGTTTGGGAAGTTTGAGGTTCTGCAATCCTGTCAAGAATTCCTTTCAAACTGAAGTTAACACTGGATGTAGGCAAACAGTTTTCATAAAAATTAATCATTATTAGAACAAACAAGTATCTGAAGAAAGATCTTCATAGGCTTAATTCCAACAATCCTTACTGTTACTGCACAGAGATTTGGGGCAGTGAAAAATGAAGGCAAATACATATACATTATCTACACATAAAACTCTCATTCCTGGTCAATTACAGGAAGCATTTACTGAGCTGCTTACAACTACCCAGCTCAACAGGTTTTATTCTCTCAGTTTACCCTGGAGGTTGATGGAAATCAGGAGATCAGAGGGTCATCACAGCTGGGGCCCAGGGCCCCAGGGTGGTTGCAAGCTCTGAACATGCGCTCTTTGCACCTCACCAAAGCCAGTTCTCTAACTACTGAAAGCAGCCTGTAACATGAGGGAGACGGATTAGGATGGAGTGTAGGGCATGATCCCACAGAAGCCAAGTTTTCCGTCCATTTTCAACAAAGGGCAGACTGCGTTGCTGCACTTTCAGAGCATATCTGTGACGCCTCCACGACTCCACCGTGAGTTACTGCGTGGGCAGGATCCTGGAAGTCTTTCTGGCAGGATGAGAGTACTGTCGTTTTACAGCAGGACAGCAGCGTCTACGTGGGCATTTTCATTTTATTTTCAACTCTGGATCTGAGTTCTCTCTGCTCTAGCCTTTAACCACATAAAGTAAAGGTTAAAAAAAACAGGCTCTGTGGCCAAAGTCAAGCTGGGGCCTCCCTTTTTATCACCATCAATGCCGGGGCGCCCCGCCCCCAATGCTGGCGCTCTGCGGACGTGTGGGGCTTTATCTCAACGACGGTTTCACGTCTCCGAGCGCCGGGCTGGAAACAGCGAGGACGCCCGGAACAAAGGTGTCTGCGGGCTTTCGGACCCGCGCCGAGCAAAGGGCGAGCAGTCCGGCCCTGGCTTTGCCCCAGCCGAGGGCGGCCGCCCCGCTCCGCCCGCGCCCGCGCCCGCGCCCGGCCTCCGCTCCCGCACGCCCCCGGCCGGCCGGGCGCCGGGACCCGCGGGCCGCGCCCCCGCGGCGCCTCCCCGGACCCGCCTCCCTCCGGTGGGCGGCGCGGCGGGGCTTCGGCGCCGCGAGGACCCCCGCGCCAGAACAAAGGAATGCGGGGAGGGGCGGGGAGGCGCGGGCCCCGCGCAGCCGGCCTCCGGCCGCCCGCAGGCGCTCCTCGGCCCCGGGCGGCGGTCCCCACCGCCCCGCCGCCCGAAGCCCCACGGCCGCGGGAGAGGGCGCGCCGGGAGGTGGGACCCCGAGGCGGCGCCGCGCGGCCTCCCGCGGGCCGGGTCGCTCCCACCCGGGCTCGCCCGAGCTGGGCCGACGCTCGCGGGCCTGGAGCAACGCTCGCTGCTCGGAAGGCGACTGCGGTTACTCGCGGCGCCGCGCGCTCCGTTCCCGAGGGGTAGCGCTGGAGCACGTTCCCACGCCCCCACCAGAACCCCGCACTCGGTCTGTGTACACACAGGCACGCGGAACTGCCCTGTGTAACAGTCCTGGAAGAAATTTAGTATCTGGGCAGATTATATTCATATGTCTTCACATGGGCAAAACTAGGGTATCCAGACCAAAAAACCAATCTACCAACCTCTGTCTGTTTCCCGTTAAGTCATATCTGGGGGGGGGGGGGGGGGGTAATACGATGTGAAATAAATACTTCTGACCTAATTCGCTGCTGTTATTACAAAAGCCAAGAACAGAAGATGACACTTGGCCGTTGCCTGCTGTTCTCAGAGAACAGCAGTTTCCTAAAGTGTCCTTAAAAAGATAAACGGGAGTCGGCTTCCGGCAAACCACCGGGCGCGAGAAATGCCTTCCTAAAAATACGATCTTATCGAAGGTCTCTGAAGGCGTGCAGTGGAAACTACAGCAAATGGCCTTGAACTTGTATTGCACGCAGCCCAGGAGAAAACACCAGAAATAGCACTGCCAGGCTACGATTGTTAAAATGTGATAGGGCTAAATTTAGAAGAATGCACATTTCATTTAGGGCAAAAGACACATTCGGCAGCGTGAGCAAACTCAATGCTTACCCGGTAGTCTACTTTCCTGTTTAAAATATCATTAGGGAGAAAAAAGAAACACCCAAAACAGTGATAGTGACATTCTTAAAGGCTGAGAGTGCCCTACTTTCTTTGTGGCAAGATTAAGAAATCACGTAATTACCTCCCTCTCTCTATGCTCACTGCCAGCAAATTTGGCAGTTACATAATGCAACATTTCCAGGAAACTATTATGTGATCTGTCTTGTCGCGTCTGAAAAAGCAATGGCAACAAGGTGAGAAAAAGGGCTGGCCGGATGGCACGCATTAAAATTAGGAAGGTGGGGAGGCAAATGTCACAATGGTTCGTCCCAGATTCAAAAATAACAGCTCTGGAACACCGAAAGGGCGAACCCCAGCAGGACCCGAGATCAGAATTCAACCCGAGGAATTCTTCCTTTTATGCTTTGTAAGATCATTTTAAAACATGTTTATTTGGGAAGTAATACAGGCGTAAATAACGATCTGATACCCAGTGCTGCGCTAAGATTACCAAACCATTGCGCACACGCGCGCGCACTCCCACCTCGGCCCGCGATCCCGGCCAGCTTTCGCCGCGGGCAGATTGTGCAACGTAGGAAAGGGCACATCCCACACCCCTCCCGGCCGGTGAAGCTCGCTGACGACAAACAGGGTGGAAACGCCTGTGCAGACACAGCCGCCGACACACACAGGCGCCGAGCAGGCGTTCTCCGAATGCCGTCACCGTTCACGCCACCAGCCCTTTCTCCGCGAGCGGCCACCACCACCACCCCAGGGCTCCGCGCCGCCCTCGGCAGGGACGGAGGGGACTCGGAGCACCCTCCCGCCCGGAGAGGCTCCCGGCCCTTCCCCACCCAGGCGTCAGCTCTCCCGCGGCCAGGAGGCGTTATGCAACCGCCGCGGGAGCGGGGCGCGCGGGCTGCGCGCCGGCCCGGAGCTGCAATCAAAGCAGCCACCTAAAGGTGGCGAGTCCCACGCCGACAAGGCGGCAAAAGTTTATGTAACGAACGCCGGGCGCACACCCGCCGCCGCCGCCGGGCCCGGCGCGCAGCCCGGCCGCCCCGCGCCCGCCCGCCCGCCCGCCCGCCGCGCGTCTGCGGCGCGGCGCGGCCCCCGGCCGGCGGTGGGCGGAGCGCTTACCCTGTTCCTGCGCCGGGCGGGCGCGGAGAGAAAGGGGCGGCCGGAGCCGGGCCGGCGGCGCTCGGGCTGGGGCTCGCGAGGGCCTCCGGGGCGGCGGCGGCGGCGGCGGGCGCGGCGGGAGGCGGCGGGCGGGCGGGCGGGCGGGCGGGCGCGCCGGGGCCGCGGCGCCGGGGCCGCGCCGAGAGATGTGTGTTAGTAGGTCAGTTCCGAGCGCCGCGCTGCGTCCCCGCCCGCCGCCCGCGTGACTGGCGGCCGCGGCCCCAATCGCCGCGCCCGCCCCCGCCCCTGCGCGCCGCCAATGGCCGCGGCCGGCGGGCGGGCTCTCCCCGGCCCCGCCCCGGCCCGCCGCCTCCCGGCCCGCCGCCTCCCGGCCCGGCCCCCGCCCGCGCCGCCGCCCTCCGCCCGCGGCCCGAGCGCCCCCGCGGCCCGGCTCCGCGCGGCCAGGGCTGCGCGAGGCCGGCGCCGCCGCCCGTCCGCGCCCGCCGCCGCCCCTCGCAGGCGCCGCGCGGCCCGTGCGCCCGCGACCCTCGCGAAGGCGCTTTGCGTGCCCCGCGAGCCGCCGCCGGCCGGGCTGCCTGCCGTGGCCGGGCTCCGGGCGTGGCGGGCACCGGCCTCCCGCGTCCGACTCCCGAGAGGACCCTGCGCCCGCGGCGGCCCGGAGCCGGCAGTGCGCCGGCGGCGACGGGGCGCCCGGGCCTCCCCGACGGCCGGGAGCGGGGCGCCGCGCGACGCGGAAACGCCGCCCTCTGCTCGGCGAGGGCGCGGGCGACGGCGGCACGGTCGTTGCGTGACACGACCGGGCGACGGGGCCCGTCGAGGCCCGTCTGCAGCGCCCTCCCCGCCGCGCGGTCCCGGGGCGCCCCGCTGGCAAGCCCGCTGGCGCTCGGTGCGGCGCTGGCGACGGGCGCGGGGTCTTCAACGGCGATCTTGAGCTAATACCTGGCCAGCGGCGCGTCTGCCCCGACTGGGCGCAGCCGAATTCTCCCCCAGATTCCCCGAGTGGGAGAAAGGGCGCCCGGCTGAGCCCCTGGTCGTGGCGCGGCGGCGGTGGGGGCGCGCGGCACACGCCCCGCGCTGGCAGGGAGAGCGACGAGGGGCCTGGGCGGGGAGCCGCGTCCCGACGGTGACTCACAGACCTGCCAAATGGGGACGGTGGCAGGTGGGAGGGCCTCCCGGAGCCAGCCCCCTCCTGCTCCCTGCTCTGGCGGCAGCCGGGCTGAGTGCTCCATACTGCAGGTTGCCCTCCTACCTTTCTATCTGAAAAGCAAACACCAAGTTTCAGAGAAGGGCTGTAGTGAACACCCTGACTGCATCCCCATGGCCCCAGAAGCCACCAGGGGCAGGAAATCTGCTCGTCGAGTTTGGTTCTTTCCTGCCTTTCCCATTGTCACATGCCACAGCGGTATTGTTAGGTTCCCTGTGTGGATGTTCCCTGGTCCCTCGTCCCCAGTGTCAAGAGTGAGTGCTCGTACTGCGTGCAGCCGGTGACGGAGTGGTCGCAAACAGAGCAACTTCATACAGTTTATCATCACATAAAGGAAAGAATGAAACTAAAGGTAGCCACGCAAGGGGAAAGTATATTCCTGAGAAAAGGCCCGTGCCCACGAGTGGAGAAAGACACTGGGGGCTGAGCACATGGTGCCTTTGGTAAGCCCGCTGGTGTGTCCCGCCTTTCCCTGGCGGGATTGTTTGCCGTTTCCCACAGTTGAGGGCGATTGACAAGTTGGTGTTATGGCACATGACAGTGCCCCGTGGAAGGAGACACTGTTTTCAGCTCTTGTTGACCGCTGCAGTGCTGGGACACACTTGCAGGGCCCATGGCTCCAATTTTTCAAAAGAGAATTGATATTTTAATTTTTTTGAGTAAAACATCCTGATTTTTTCAGTGGTGGCAGCAATTCATTTTGAAAAACAAAAACAAAACAACAACAAAAGCAGGACTTACCTAGATGGAGACTGGGCAGTCCATAAGTTTATATAAGTTTCCCTTTCTGCATGTGTCTTTTCTAGAATTCTCCACGAAGCTCCACCCACGTTATGCTCATTAGATGGTAATGAACGCTCAGTCTGTTAACGGTTACTAGGAACATTTTACTATGTGTTTTCCCAGCAGGGAATAGTTCCTAGCCGCAATTTGCTTCTGCCCTTAGCCACCTTCTTGCCACCTGTTTACCCTCCACCAGACCTAACAATATTATAAGCGTCAAAAGAATCATGTTTTAAAAATATGGATCGCCTATCGATTGAGGTTTGGGAAAGCTTCACAGGGCAATGTGGTGGTTCAGCTGGTGAAGTACAGCCTTAGGGACAAGGCCCTGACAACTCAGTCATGCAACATGAACTTTAACATCTTCCCCACCCCCTTCCCAGATGCTGACCAATTCCAGAACCACATCCCTCCATCACACATTTATTCCAAAGAGTTGGCTACCTTCATGAAAATGAATCCTGATTTTGGTTTATAATTTCCACCTTTCTCAATTTACTGATAGTTTCCTTTCTTCCAAACCCTCACAATGCCTATTTATAGCGTTTACCTCTATTAGATGAAATCAAAACCATATCCACAAATCAGATACATTTTCAGGGTCAGAAATGCAGCTAGTTTCCAGAAATGCAGTTGCCCTGCATAATCTCTCCCCTCCACAACATGTTCTCCATATTGTACTGCATTTTGAATAATTTCATAGAATTCCAAAGCTGTGGTAGAATGGGTAGTAAATGTTTTTATAAAAAGACAACTTGACCTTCAAGATAGGTAGGTAACACTCCTGGAGTCACCACAGGCAATGACAGTGGAGGAATTCTTGAACCTGGAAACTTGTTCTTTAGGCTAAATTTTGAAACTTAATGCTCCTCTAATTACTTGGAATATTTTAGATCGTGCCTGTATCATCTTTGTTCATCATTTTTGTTATTACTGTCTAACTTGGAAATCAGAGGAAGTGTAAAAAGTATCTGTGGTACCAGCTTAGAAAATAACTCTTTAGCTCCTCCTGGTGATCAGGGAACCACTAAACAATACTGTGAAGTGTCTGATGTGGCGATTATTACGTCAGAGAATAGGCAAGTACTTGCAGATTAACTTGAGTAAATGGAGCATAAAACCTAAGATATTTGAAACAAATTAATCACTGTGGAAAAGCTTGCGGAAGACATTGGCATGTGCCTGCTTGTGGAGCTGGGCTGGGAGGTTCTCAGGAGGAGGATGAAGGGGTTTAGGTATGAAGTCAAAACGTTCTTACTCTCAGGGGCCTGCCCCTCTCAGTGGGGGTGAGGGAGGAGGTGGCCAGGACAGGGATGAGAACTACCATCAGAAGATAATCAACCACGTTCTACTCCATTTTATTACACTGCCAACATGCTTTCTAATTAAGCAAATGAAAGAGCTATAACTTGAGGACAGAACAACTAAAGCTGTGGCCTCTCCTTACTAAGATGGGAAGAACCCTACAGCTACAGAATGCTTCTAGCTGGAAGATCCCTAAGAGGGCATATATAACTGGAGGATTTTACACTGGACCTTACTAGGCAGGGGCATGAGAATTCAGGTCAGCTGAGTGTAGACTGTGCCAAAAAGAAAGTGCCCCATGGAAGGAGACACTGTTTTCAGCTCTTGTTGACTGCTGCAGTGCTGGGACACACTGGCAGGGCCCATGGCTCCAATTTTTCAAAAGAGAATTGATATTTTAATTTTTTTTTGAGTAAAACATCCTGATTTTTTCAGTGGTGGCAGCAATTCATTTAAAAAAACAGAAAACAAAAACAAAACAACAACAAAAGCAGGACTTACCTAGATGGAGACTGGGCAGTCCATGCCCTCTGACAGAGGAGTTCTGCACAGACACCCCGAGGGAGGGCTCAGCAGCTGAAGGGCAGGTTCCCTACCTGGCAACCCCAACTGGGCAGCTCCCCCTTATCTGTTTTGTGCGTTGGGCTTCTGGCTTTCTTTGAAGAAAAGTTTCAGTAGCTAAAAACCCTTTGGTGACCACTGGCTGGTCTTGTCTGGGGCAGCTGCAGCCAGCATCAGGACTCCTGTTTGCTGGGACTGTTTTCTTTCCACTTTACTATGTTTATGGACTGTCTTGTGTCCTTTTATTAAACCTCATGAACAGAAGTTCAGTTTCTCAGAATCCATAGGGCATGGGCATGGTTTCGTTTCATTTTTTAGACGTGAGCTAGCATGGCAGCAGCGGCAAGATTCTCATGCTCCACGCCCATTGGTATGTGCTCTATGCAGGGTTCTGGCTTTGACCTCATGAGTCATTGACTGCTTAGGCAGAAATTTCCTGGAATGGTATTTTTCTTTCACGTGTGCACTTTCTTTTATTTCTGTGCTTAATGCCATTTTTAACCATTCAGCTCCTCCTTCCTCTTTGCCTTTCCTTTTTTATTCTTCTACTTTTGTTGACCTTTATTTTTCATTTGTATTTCTTTCTCCTAATTTACTCGATTCATTCTTAATTTTTTTTCCTTTGGCCTTTCTCCAAGCATTCAAATCCTCATTATTCCTTGGGATTTCTTTATTTTACCAAACATCCACCTTCCTCTTCTCTCTTGACACCTACCCATCCCAGCCACAACCTAGACATTGTGAGCTTTAAAAATTTCCACTCTGTCCTCCAGCCTCTGTCGAGCCCCAGCTTCTGCCATGGTTCCATTAGTAGGAGTTCCATCAGCATGCTTGGCCTTGCTCTTCAAAAACTAGTTTTTATGGGAAATTGGCTAATAGAGGATGGTCAAATAACACTCTCCATAGAAACTATGGCTTAAAAGTATGGGAAGCCAAAATGTTTCTTATTAAACAACTCTTGCTCAAGCTAAGAAATAAATTAGATCTCTACTCCAATGACATGATTTCCCCAGACAAAAGCAGCTGATGGTCTAAATACATTTCAAAGCATTTCCAAAAGACCAGGGAAAGATAAAAAAGAGGTGATTTTGTAAAGAAGAGAAAATGTTGCAAATGCACTATTACAAAAACTGAAACATGTCTTTAAATTCAGCCACCACAGATGCCACACATTTCTGTAAGCATTTTTATTCATTGAGATTAAATGGTATATGTGAGTAAGGGTACCAAAATAAAGAAGACTAACAAAAAAAATGGGTGGGAAGCAGGAGAATACACTAAAAATGGTCAAGACTTTGGAAGCAGCTTTGCAATTGTGTTCATTGCAAAATCTTGATGATGGAGCAAGCGTTGTGGCAGGAGCAAGCTAAGATGGGGACACAGCTATCAGGGTTACGAGTGTGTAAGATGTGAAATTGTGAAACATGTTCTAACAAAGTTCATTTTACTAAGAATAAGAGATGACACATCCTCACTGCAATCCAGCTCAAATCAATGAGATAAAGCTTATCTAAGCATTTCTGCCAAGTCCTGCACAGGGTAGTTTACTGGAAACAGTTCTGGGATTATAGTACATTCTGAACCCCAGACTCACCAAGGGATCATTTCACCTTTCTTTTTTGCCTAATAATTTTTATGTCAAAATATTAGGGGGTACAGTGTTTTTGTTACATGAGTGAAATCAGGGCTTTTAGTGTCCCATCACCAGAATAGTGTGCACTGTACCCAATAGGTAATTTTTTATCCATCACCCTACTCCCACTCTCCCTCCTTCTTACTTTCCAGTGTCCTTTATACTACTTCATGACCACGTGTAACCATTGTTTAGCTCCCAATTATTAGTGAGAACATGTGCTGTTTGTTTTTTCATTCCTGAGATACTTCACTTGGGTAATGTTCTCCAGTTCCATCCAAGTTGCTGCAAATGACATCATTTCATTCCTTTTTATGGCTGAGTAGTACTCCATGGTGTGTGTGTGTGTTTGCGCATGCATACACTTTATCCCCAGTACTGCAAAATAAACACAAGTAGAGAGGTGGTTTGAGCCTAGCAGGCAGTTTAGATGGACAGTGGAGCACTGCATTTCACACTCCAGCTGAGGAGAGATCCTATAAAAGGAAGGGAGTGCTAAGGGAGGTCAAGACCCCACACCCTTCCAAAGATCCCCTCTGGTCCAAAATCCTTTGCCCTTCCCAGTCAGCTTCTTTTGATTTCTGTTGGAAGCAAAGGGACGAGGAGGTGAGAGGAGCTGGGGGTAGTTGTGAACACCAGCCTTCTTCCATAGGCAGCCCCCAACTTCTTTGAGAGGTCACTGACTCTCAGCCCCAGCAGTATCTGCTGGGAAGGTCCAGGGGTCCTGATCTTCTTTCCAGTCCCTGGAAGATGGGTCCAGCCAAGGTAGGATAATCGGTCAGTGACCAGGCAGGGTGGGACTGGGGGTCACTGTCTGGAGGGCGGGATCCTGTATTCTTCGGAAGATGGCTGGGAAATTCTTTCCTCCATTTCGTAGAACTTTCTTTCCCCTCGCTTGAGGTGCCTAGATGTCTCACACAGGGGTCCTCGCTCAGTTCCTCCAGAGATACACGCTCAATCAGGGTGTGCCCTTCACAATGGGTGCACACCCAGTCGTGTAGTCCCAGCACGTCAGTTATGGTGTATACCAGCACCCCAACTCTCAGCACGTAGGCATGTTCTGCCAGCAATGTGGGACTGATGATTCGCCACTTGTGCTTCCTCCGTTTGAAATGTGGGTCAGGGAAGGGGAAGAACATCTTTGTCAGCTGGCCCTTGTGGAAGAAGTTAGGAAGGTGCTTCATGGCATCACTACGGAGACAGGCGATGTTCTGGAAGCCACCTCCAGGAGCTGGGCGTAGGGCCGGAATCTGGTCTTGTACACAGTCTGAGACTTTCACCTGGATCTCCAGACCCAGAATCAGCATGTCTGGAAACAGCGGTGAAGCTCCACTGACAGGCGCCACAGCCACAGCCTACGTCTGCGAACTCCACTTGGGCCTGAGCTCTCTGCTTCCCTATCCTTTGAGTCATCGTGGCTCTGGTTTGAGGGAGTGGAGCGAAGAGCTCTGGGCACAACTCAGACCAGTCCGTCCCTTCTGGCTCACAGGGTAGCCCAGCGTCCCAGCTCTCGGCCCGCCACGATCCGCAGCCCCGGGCTTCAACACCTAACCCTCATCGTGTGTGTGTCTTTATCCACTCATCGGTTGGAAGCAACTTAGGTTGATTCCCTATCTTCGTAATTGTGAATTGTGCTGGGATAAACATTCTGGTACAGATGTATTTTTGATATAATAATTTCTTTTCTTTTGGATAGTTACCCAGTAGGTAACTGGGTGACTGGATTGAAGGTAGGTCTACTTTTCGTTTTTTCAGGAATCTCCATCCTGTTTTCCATAGTGGTCGTACTAATTTACAGTCCCATTAACAGTGTGTAAGCGCTCCTTTTTCACTGCATCCATGATGACACCTATTGTTTTTGATTTTTTAATAATGGCCATTCTGACGGGCTGAGGTGGTGTCTCATTGTGGTTTTATTTTGCATTTCCCTAATGATTAGTGATGGTGAGCATTTTTTCATATGTTTGTCAGCCATTTGTATATCTTCTTTAAAAAAAACTCAGTTCATGTTTTTCCCACTTTTTTATGGGGTTATTTGTGTTGCTCTTGCTAACTTATTTGAGTTCACTATAGATTCTGGATATTAGTCCTGTGTCAGAGGTATAGTTTGTGAATATTCTCTCCCATTCTGTAGGTTGTCTGTGTGCTGTGTTGATGATTTCCTTTGCTGCACTTCTCCTTCCTGAACGTTCGTTCGTCTGAGACCTGAGGGAGTAAACCAGGTGGTCATCAGCTTCCCTTTCAGCATAAACACGGGGTGACCCTTTGGTGTGGGCCACAGGCATGCAGTGCAGAAAGGGGAAACTGCAAATTTGGCATTTGTGGGGAAGCAGCTCCAGCTAACACTGGTTCATTCATAACCTTCCCTTTGTCTAATTGTAACACACACAAGAGGAAATTACATGTTGAATTGCACGCTGACAGAGACAAAAATTGTCTCTGGAGGTGTGGTTTGTTTCAGCAAGAGATTAGAATGAATGCTATCAGATGGTAAATGCACTAAGAAGTTCGGAAATTGGGTGCTTGACCACATTTCTGGTCTTCTGAGAAACTTTCCGTTTGGTAGACTCTGAGCAACTCATCAGAAGTGCTCATGATTCTGCTTCTGCTGTGGGACAAAGCTGCTCGGGCAGTGCACACGTGTTTGTGCAGGGTTTTGCAAGCCCCTGTGCCGTCAGGATGATGAAGAAGCAGACTCCCAGGTGGTCCCCAGGGGTCGCCGGCCCCAGAGCATAGTGGCGAAGACCCAATACAACGGCCTGTGTCCAGGTCCCACCACCAACACGCGTGAGCTGTGTGGCCCTGGGCAAGTTACTTTCCCCATCTGCTCTCCGCCTTCGTTCCTCCTTGTGGCAGCCATTTATGATGAGAGTATTAATCTCAATGCATTGTTCTGAGGATAAAATTAGTTAGCATCTACTGACTGCTTGGGAAAGCACTTGAGACGTGCTATTGCCCTGTGTTAGCTATTATTATCTTTAACGCAGTAAAAAAATCAACCTGGATTGGGGAAACAATACTGCTAACTAACCAAAGACTTGTGTGTGTACACATGCATGTGTCTGTGTATCTATATTAATTGGATGTGGATGATAAATCTATTACACCATCAGGCTCTCATCCAATTCAGTTGAACAAGTAAATGCCTAAACCTAGGAGAGAGAATACCAGAGGTGGATGGGGATTAATTCTTCCCTTTATGGGGCACCTGATAGTACCAAGGCATCCCTGGAAGAGTTGAGTGTGGTCCTGTGCCTACTGTAGACTATGAGCTCGCTCATTCTCTTCTTACAGTGAGTACACATTTATTTACCAGGGGCCAGGAAGTAGGCTGGGCCCTCAGACGTTAATGTGAGAGTAGACCTGGTGGTTAAAAGCATAACTCAAATCACTGTCACAGTGTAATAGCTGTCACTTGAAAGACCAGACAATGTGCCGAGAAGGGTTTGGAGGAGAGGAGACCCACATCCCATTGAAGGGAGACAGAAGAACTTCCTGAAAAGGGGTGGAATTTGACCAAAGTTTTTAAAGATGGGTGGGCATTCCACAGACAGCAGCAGAGAGGGCCACCAGCAGAGAGGGTACCCAGTAGAAGGACCTGCCTAGCAAAGCCGGAGAGGTCAGTGGTCAGGAGAAGCTTGGGAGCGACGGGGCCAGCAAAGGGCTTAATGGGGACCCAGGGTGTGCGAAGGTCGAGGTGGGCGGCAGGAGCACAGTCTGGGAAGGTAAGCAGGCCCAGGCCTAGGGCGCAGGGAGTAGCCCAACCAGTGAGGCTGTACTGTATTCAGGCAGGTGGGAGTATAGCTGGCTCCAGGGAACACAGTTCCACAAAAGGGACACATTATTTTAAATACTCTTTATACTAAATGTCACACTTTAAGAATCAGTGTAGGGGAGCAGTTCAAAGTCTGGACTCCAGAGCTAGGTGGCTCTGGGTAAGTCACGTGAAAACTCTATGCCTCAGTTTTCTTATCTGAGAAAACACAAAAGGGCTGCGCATATGCTGTGTGCACCACTGCATCCGCTGGTTTTGGAAGCATTTTCCCTGAAAAAAGTTGTGGAGATGCTTGAAGAAGTGGTAGTCAGTTGGTGAATGTGGCGGATGAGGCAAAACTTCATGACCTAATTCATCCAACTTTCGTTTTTTTGAGACAGAGTCTTGTTCTGTTGCCCAGGCCAGAGTGCTGTGGCATCAACCTAGTTCACAGCAACCTCAAACTCCTTAGCTCAAGCGATCCTCCTGCCTCAGCCTCCCGAGTAGCTGGGCTACAAGGACGTGCCAGGTGGATGTGCCACAACACCCAGCTAATTTTTCTATTTTTAGTAGAGACGGGGTCTCACGCTTGCTCAGGTTGGTCTTGAACTCAAGAGAGCTCAAGTGACTCTCCCCAGAGTGCTAAGATTACGGGCGTGAGCCACCACACCCAGCCAGCAATTCATTCAACTTTTGAAGTGCTGGTTGTGAGGTCAGGCATTGTCGTGGAGAATTGGGCCCTTTCTGTTGACCGGTGCAGCTGCAGGTGTTGCAGTTTTCGGTGCATCTCTTTGATTTGCTGAGCAGACTTCTTAGATGTAAAGGTTTTTCCGGGATTCAGAAAGCTATAGTGGATCAGACTGGCAGCAGACCACCAAACAGTGACCATGACGTTTTTTTGGTGCAAGTTTGATTTTGGGAAGTACTTTGGAGCTTCTTCTCAGTTCAACAACTGAGCTGGTCATCACCAGTTGTCTTATAAAATCCACTTTTCAAGAGTGAGTGAGTGAATGAGTCAGAAAAAAAGAGAAAAAATTAAAGAAAAACAAAAAAGATAAAATCCACTTTTCGTCCCACATCACAATTCCATTGAGAAATGGTTCATTGTTGCTGTGGACAATAAGAGAAGATGACACTTCACAATGGTGATTTTTTTTTATTTTCGGTCAGCTCATGCATCACCCACTTACGGAGTTTTTTCACCTTTCCAATTTGCTTCAAATGCAGAACAACTGTAGAATGGTCAATGCTGATTCTTCAGCAACTTCTTGTGTAGTTGTAAGAGGATCAGCTTTGATGATTGCGCTCACTTGGTCATTGTCAACTTCCGATGGCCACTGCGTTCTTCATCTTCAAGGCTCTCGTCTCCTTTGCAAAACTTCTTGAGCCACCACTGCCCTGTACGCTGGTTAGCAGTTCCTGGGCCAGATGCGTGGTTGATGTTGTGAGTTGTCTCTGCTGCTTTAGGACCCATTTTGAACTCGAATAGAAAATTGCTCGTTTGCTTTTTGTCTGACATCATTTCCATAGTCTAAAATAAATATCAGATAAACATCAAGTAATAAGTCATTAGCAAAAAAATATAAAGTAAGAAATGTGCATCAAAATGATGTATAACATAACTACATTTGTTTAAGAATGTATTCCGATATCAAACAGCAAATTTCAAGAATGCTAAAACTGCAATTACTTTTGCACCAGCCTAATACTTTCACTGACTTCCTTGGCGTTGGGGGTGACTAACTGCCTTCTTTCTGGCCAGAGGGGTACAATAAGTTGCAGGTGCCCCTATTTTACTTTCCTACTGCCTTAAAAATGGATGTGGTACTGGGACTACAGCACTATTTGGCCATGAGGGGAAAGTCAATGTCAGCAACAGCTCCCTACCTCTGGGCTTCTTAAACCCAAGAAAAACAAAGCCCCGTTTGTTTAACTCATTGTTGGATGAGTATTTTGTGACCTTCCATTTGTGTCTGAATAACACGTAAGGCGTAACATAAATAACATGCTGTTGCCTAGGCAGTGTTTAATAAATGTTAGCTCTTATTATGATAGTTTAAAATATTACATTTAAATATATTTAAAATATAATCGAGAAAAGTGTCTTATTCACAATAATAAAAACTACTAAATAATCAATATTCTCACAAAGGTACGAACCGATCTACATAAAGAAAACTACTAAGCATTGCACAATGACATAGAAGACATGTAAGTGAAGAGATTGAAGACATTTCTGATTGAGTCAATTTTATAAGGATGACAGATATCACCAAATTAACCAATGAGTATAATCCCTTTTAATCAAAATTCTAGTGGATATTTTGAGGGACTGAAAAAGTTGATTCTCAATTTCAATTGGAAAGTGAAATATCCTGGAATAACAAAGTTGACTTTGAAAGAGAAGAATAAATGAGATGAATTTATTCAATGAAATATTAAGACTAATTAAACAATGTAGCATCATTGAAAGATAGACAAATTAATCAATGCAATAGAATGGAAACTCTAGAAGTATATTCACATATAAAGGTAAAGTGATAGATGATAAATATGATAATTTAAATGAAAGAGCATAGCAGTTGGGGTTTAGTGCAGGTAATAGAAGTTACTGTGGGTATTTTGAACAGAGAGTGATGTATTATAGGGAATTTGATGTTTACAACACTTTTAGAAGGACAGTGGGACCATGGCCCAGGCTGGGCCTCCTGGAATGCCTCAGCCCAGGCAGAAGTGATTCAGTGAGAAACCACTGAAGCTGTGTCCGAGACAAGCAGCTGCTGCCTTTGCAACTGCCTCTCATGATTCAGGAAGCTGCAGAGTGGTGTCCAGAGCTGTAGTCTGCGATTAGGAAGTCACATTAAGAATCTGTCCCTACCACCTTTGCACCTCGACTCCCAGGAAGCTGGCACTGGATATCAGAACACTGGTTCCAGAAAGCCCTGCATCCTCTGAGTTCCCTTGCTAATGGCAGCATTCAATAGCCCCAGGAAGATGGCTCACTTCTGTTCCTAGCGTCTCCCGTGAGTGCATCTAAATGATGGAACATAAGCCTCCAGAACCACAACTGTGGGGGACTCTAGGAAATGTTTCTTCAGCTTTCCAGTCTCCCTAAATGGACACAAGATTACATAAAGGTGGAGAAAATGGATGTTAAGTAGCTGCTAACAGTGGGAAAATACATCCTGTTGGGGTCACTGGCTAGACCTTCCCCTCATTCCAAGCATAAAAATATTTCCATGTGATTAAAGTGTTAAAATCACACATAAAAGCACTAAGCCAAACTATGGGAGAACAGGTCTATAATCTTGGGCTAGGGCATGATATAAAACCTAGAAGTTGTAAAAGAAAATATAATATATTTAAGTAAAACTCAAGCAGCTTTTGTTTGATAAAGGATACCTTAAACAAAGTAGAAAGACAAAAAGTTTGGGAACATATTTATCATTTTTATTCTAAACAAAAGGTTAACATTCTTAAAATGTTAAGAGCTCTTATAAATTCACAAGCAAAAGATCAACATCCAATAGTAAAAGAGGCAAATGATATGAATAATTGATTTTTGAAAAAAAATCAAGTGCAAATGACTTTGAAACATACAGAAACATGAGTAACTTCAATAATCGTGAAGGAAATGGAATTTTAAATGATATATTTTTTACTTATCCAACTGGCAATGATGAAGAACGATAATATGCATTGTTGGCAACGGTTTTAGAGAAATCAAGTGCAAACAAATACTAACTTCTAAAAGTGAATTTTGACAGTGTATACCAAATGTTAAGTCATCTCTACCTTTTAACACACAATTGCACTTCCAAGAATGTGTCTCACAGAACTAGCAGCACATTTCTCAGAATCTGTCCCACAGAAATAATCACATAAATGAACAAAGATATCCCCAAGGATATTCACTGTGCTGTTATTTGTAAGAGGGAAAATCAGAAGCAACTTTCAGTGCCCATCAGTGGGTCATCAGTTAAATAAATCATGATACCTCCATAAGATGGAATATTAACAACTATTAAAAGTAGCTCTATTTATACTGATGTTGAAGATGACAATAATGTAGTAACTCAAAAGTAGACCTGTATATGTAACTTTTTTAAAAGGCAAAAGCATGTATTCCATACGTACAAAATCTGAAAGGGTGCACCAATGGGACATGGTGGTACCTCTGGGGCTACAGAAGTAGGAGTCGATGTGGGCAGAACTTTCACTTTTTACTGTATGTGCTTCTTTAAAGTTTAAAAATTATTTGAAAAAAGACACATATTTGAAAAAAGACTTTATTTTTAAAAAGGAAAATCTGGAAGCAAGTAAATCCCAAACTCAGCCATTTGACCTATAAGCATGGCTTCAAGGTGACTTTCCCCAGTTAAAGCCAAAGAAGCTTAGAGGCCAGCCATCGACAGACACAGAAACTGAGGCTCCACCTTAATGACCCTGAGTCTAAATGGAAGGAATTGCATGATTAGCTGAGGATATATTTACTAATTTTAGGAGCAGAATCAAAGGATGCATTGGCACTTTGAAGCTGCTGCTACTGGGTTAGAGTGATTGATTCACTTCATTGCCAGTGTTGAAGTCTGTAAAACCAGCATCTACCAGGCAACCTTGAGTTCATAGCTGTGTGCAGACTCTGCTCTCCTGATGAAACACCCAGTTACTGCCTTTGGCACTTATTGTTTGCCTCTTACCTGCCTGATCTACATATTGTTTTTTTGCTAAAAGGTAGTCACCTTATCTTGTTGCTTGCCTGTGCAAGCTGTCAAAATTGGTCTATTGCTATAATTTCCTGAATACAATCTTATATAGTACATTGCTTAAAAATTTCCTTTGAATTTTTGTACTTGAATTTTTCTTCTCATTTATAAATCTATTCTTTGTTTTTTTTAAACAAATGATTCAGTATCTAATATGTTTCAGACTATTTTTAAAAACATTAAAAAAACATTTATTTTAAATTTGTCAAAATGCCCAAACCCTGTATGTCAAAAGAGGCAGCAGGGCATGTGATTGGAAGCATGTACCCTGGAGCCATGGTGCCATTTACCAGATGTGTGACCCCAGGCAAATGGCTTGACCTCTCTGGGCCTCAGTTAACTGACACATAAGTTTTATATGAATGCTTATTAAGTTAAATAAAACAACATCATGATATTTTTTGCTTCATTATCTGATCTAAAGAAAGTGTACATCAGAACTTTATTCATTCAACAAACATCATGTGATGCACAGTGTAGGGAGGCTCTCCCCTCTGTGCATGGTGGGTGGGTTGCGGGGAACCAAAGTACAGCAGGAAGGCCTGCAAAGACACACCTCACAGGGGCTGTGTCTTCCAGCCCTCCCTACCGTCGTCTTAGCCCAAGTCCCCTTCATCTTCACTGCACCCTGTCACTGTGTTCGTGTTCTCCACGCAGAGTAAAGGGTAGCCAGGCTCTAGTCAGCTCTGTTTCAGTGGCTTCTCAGCATACTCTGGGAAGAAGCCAAACTATATGATCCATAAGAGTCTGCAAAATCTGGTCCCTCCTACATTAAATTCCTCTCACACCACTCTTCTTACTCCTTAGGAGACAGCGCACTGGTCTTGCTGGCTCTTGAGCATGTTTTCTCTTTCCCACCCAGGGCCTTTGCACAAACTGTTCCCTCTGCCTAGAACATTCTACCCAATGCTTTGTATGGCTTGCTCCTTCTCTTGTTTAGGTCTAGCTTAAACATATCCTGCCCAGGAGTAGATTGGTGCTGTCTGCCCAGCACCCACTCGCGCCTGTTTCTCTGTGTAGGGCGCTGCAAGTGTCCTCGTGGGAACGCCTCTCCCCACCCCGCGGGCTTGCGCCGCGTGAGCCGCGCCGGCTCGTGCGAACATGCACACAGGAAAGACCTTTCAGCTTCTCCAGGGAAGGACGCTCCAGGCATCTTGGTGATGGGGCGGTGATACCTGGTGTCTACATGGGGAGGGGACTGGGGACTACAAATGATCTAGACCGTGACTTACCCGGCACTGTCAGCAAATCGCTCCTCAGCCCCCCGCTATCCCTGTCGGCTCCCAGGGTCCGGCATCTGCACGGGGACACTGAGCTCCTGCTGCGCCTGCGGGCCTCGACTCTGCCGCTGGGCCTTTGCCCTTCAGTGTTGTGACACTGCTCATTTTCAGGTGACTCTCCTCTTATCCTTTTAGTCTCGGCAGTTTAGCACTTTAAACGCCTACCTCTCTCTCCTTGTTCTTCTGGAGTTTGGGGGAGGAGAGCCTGCGCAAGGAGAATGACCACATGTCGCCAACTCGGGCTCAGGTGGCTGCGAAGAGCTGCGTCTCCCCACTGGAGAAGAACGCGCTCCTGCTGCCTGTCCCTCCGCGGCCCTGCGCGGCGGGGACACAGACTCGCGGCCTCCATTCCCATCCTGCCCGCCGGGCTCCTCTCTGTCCCTCCAAGGCCCTGCGTGGCGGGGACACAGACTCGCGGCCTCCAGTCCCGCCCTGCCCGCCGGGCTCCTCTGTCCCTCCAAGGCCCTGCGCGGCGGGGACACAGACTCGCGGCCTCCAGTCCCGCCCTGCCCGCCGGGCTCCTCTGTCCCTCCGTAGCCCTGCGTGGCGGGGACACAGACTCGCGGCCTCCAGTCCCGCCCTGCCCGCCGGGCTCCTCTGTCCCTCCAAGGCCCTGCGCGGCGGGGACACAGACTCG
>VSMD01137952.1:0-49083 GCA_008750895.1 Mirza zaza | reverse complement strand
AAAGGGGGAAAAAAGAAAAAATGTAGAGGATAAATAAGTGGACTAGACGGATGAGTGGAGGAAGAAGAGAAATAGCAGCAGCTGAGGAATACAGTGAGGTCAGAGTGCAGAAATACAAAAATAGGCTGTGTTTGGAAGTGGCTCCTGAGCACCATATTGGATTAGATCCCCACCCAATGCCATTTTCTTATTCTTTCCTTCCACCTGCCTGCTTTTTCCCTCCCTGTCTTCTTTATTGTGCCTCCATATGAATTGTTCTCTAATTTTGTGAGCCATCCCTTGGATTTCCTCCCCCTCACATCTGTATATTTAACTTTTTTGGTTTGTTGAACAGTTGCAGCTTCCAAGCATGATCCAAGGAGCCTGTGCCCGGGCTATTAAGAGATGTCACCTGAAATGGGGTCCTGGAACTGATGTATTTGGAAAATGTTGGGTGCAACAGGTGTGTGTCTGCAGCAGTATTTCTTAGAATTTTTCTTGTGTTAAGGGTGTATTTATTCCATAAGAATTGTTGAGCACCCAGGATGTGTAACTTTCCCTTAACCTACTTGCAGTCTTATAGTAGTGGGGACACAGGGACCTCTATGGAGTCAGCAGTGTTGTGTCCAGCACTCAGATAGTTCCTCTATACCAGTATTATTTGCACTTTGGCTACTTATTACTTACAAGGGCACCTTCAAGTTTAAAGATGGCAGCCGCGCCGTGTGTTTCTGAAGGAGCCATTTTTCTCCTCCAGCGTCTGCGGCGAAAGGTATCTGAACTACGCTGTTTCCAGTGAAATTTCCAGCCAATTAAAGAAGCATATTCCCAGCCCTCCCGGTCTTCAAATTCTTCCATGGCCTAAAACAGAAGTAAAAATGTTAATGATAATAGCAATAGTCCTTATATGGATAAAAACAGGTCATTTGGTCAACCAGCAAACAGGTAGTATTAAAATCTACTCTGCACTGTGCTAGAACGAGGGATGTGGCAAGGAAAACATAAACCAGATAGGCCCCCTTAAGGTTTTGAAATTTAAAAAAAGAAAGAAAGAAAGAAAAAAGTAGATAGGGTCTCTGTCCTTGCAGAGCTGGAGTGCGGGACAGAGGGAGAGCGCCAGGCAACCGCAGCACGGAGAGATGCTGGCGTGTGGTGGCACACCCTCAGCAAAGGCATCTTATTCACAGTTGGGGATGGGATGAATTACTGGATTCTTTCTCAGATTGCTTTCTGTTTCCTCACTTCCTTAGCTCATAAGAACACTGCTATTGTGGTGTAGTTTGGAAAACACTATTGTCTTCATTTTATATATGGAGGAAAAAATGATAGCACCCCCGCCCAGGTTTAAATGTCTTGCTAAGCTAATAGCTTGCCATAACTAATAATTAAATGAATAGATCAGAGTATATTACTTCTGTAATAACTAATAACTAATGAGTATGGTACTTTTCAGCTTAAAAACTATTGATATACAAATGATCTCAGTTTTCTTTTCTTTTCTTTTTTTTTTTTGAGACAGAGTCTGAATCTGTTGCCCAGCCTAGAGTGCCGTGGCATCAACCTAGCTCACAGCCACCTCAAACTCCTGGGCTCAAGCTATCCTCCTGCCTCAGCCTCCAGAGTAGCTGGGACTACAGGCATGTGCCACCTGCTCGGCTAATTTTTTCTATATATTTTTAGTTGGCCAATTAATTTCTTTCTATTTTTAGTAGAGACGGGGTCTTGCTCTTGCTCAGGCTGGTTTCGAACTCCTGACCTTGAGTGATCCGCCCTCCTCGGCCTCCCAGAGAGCTAGGATTACAGGCGTGAGCCACCATGCCCGGCCTGATCTCAGTTTTCAATGTTATAATATTTCTGTTCACTCAACAAGTATGAGTGCCCAGTTATGTGACAGGGATCGGGTTAAGGGCAGAGGATGCAGTGAAGAAAAAGGCAGACAAGGTCTTTGCTATCATGTAGCTGACAGTTTAGTGGCAGAAATTTTATTTAAATATCTTAAAAGTATGACTGGATTTAATAAATGTAAAATAATACTGAATAATATTTAGGATCTTAGAAATAAGAGCTCCATACGGATAATTATTATTGTTGGGTCAATTTTTTTTTCACTTTGAATAAATGTAAAATGCAGGTTAACCTCAATCTTGGAACCGACCCTCTAGTAATGTTGACAGTGGCAATGAACTGTTTTGGGTAGCCAAGAGTAAGGCAGGTTAGGGACATGATCAAAGTCTCAGAAACACTCATTGGTAGAACTGGGCCATGTCCCGAGCCTTCTGACCGATGGCTCAGTGTTCTTCCACTTCACCTTGGTGCTCTTGTGTGGAAGGAGAGGGTCAGGCCCCTCTAGAAACTTCTCATCCCATCAGGATGGGCTAACTCAATAATAAAGACTCATTCATTCATCAGCTCATTCATGCTACTGTTAAATATATTATCTATTAGGAGCACTTTCCTGAGTTAGCAAGGAAGATACAAAGATGACTATGGCTCCATTTTTGCTCCCAAAAGCTGACTATCTAATAAAAATAACTTCATAGCACATACTAGAGTTATCAATTTTGTAGACTAGAAAGAGTTCCTGGCCAGGCATGGTGGCTCACGCCTGTAATCCTAGCACTCTGGGAGGCTGAGGCAGGAGGATCGCTCAAGGTCAGGAGTTCGAGACCAGCCTGAGCAAGAGCGAGACCCCGTCTCTACTAAAAATAGAAAGAAATTAATTGGCCAACTGAAAATATATAGGAAAAAAATTTAGCCGGGCATAGTGGCGCATGCTTGTAGTCCCAGCTACTTGGGAAGCTGAGGCAGAAGGATTGCTTGAGCCCAGGAGTTTGAGGTTGCTGTGAGCTAGGCTGATGACATGGCACTCTAGCCCGGGCAACAGAGTGAGACTCTGTCTCAAAAAAAGAAAAATAAAAAATTAGAAAGAGTTCCTGTTTAAAATTAGCCTGGCCTGGGTTCAAACACCAACTCTGTCACTCACTAGACATAGGGCCTAAAGCAAGTCTTTATAAGCTCTGTGAGCGTTATCTCTAAAATATACATAAAATCTAGACTTTAAAGATTGTAGATGAGGCATATTCAGTACCTGTCATTATAGAAGGACACTTCTACACATGCCACTTACTATTATTCTATTTAATTTATTATTATTCCATTTAATCCCTAATTAGATAGGTATAGATATTATGCCCATTTTGCAAATGAGAAAGGAAGTGAAGTTGGGATTTGAATCCTTACATATCTTGTTCCAAGTTCTGAGCTATTACACTACTATATTATGCTGCTAAAATAATTTCAGTTTCTTTTAACAGCTCGGTTTTCAACATTTTGCCTCCAGATCACCTGGAAGGATTGTTGAACTACAGATTGCTGGGTCCTTCCCCAGAGTTTTTAAATCACTAGGTTTGGGATGAGAGATTTCTAACGAATTCCGAGGTGAAGCATTGCTGTCGGGGTGGGCAACTTTGAGAACCCTTGAGTGCAGCATTAAGCCCTGGATTTGCAAATGGCTTCTGCAGAAATTTCTAGTTAACTGGAGCTCTGTGTGGTCTGGAAGGCAGAGCTCCCCAGTCCAGCTCCCTTCCCCTCTTCTCCTACCTTTGCAGTACTCGAAGCCGTCTGTGTTAAATCCTTCTTGCGTTTCCGGACCAGCCTTCGCCGCCTATGAGTGTGATACATTTTCTCTGCTGCAACCCAGGACTTGGGCTTATTATCAGGAGGAATGGTAATTCCATACTCCCAGCCTGGAACAGAGTTTGAGAACGGTTACCCGAAAGAGATGCATTTGCCAGATCACCAAATAAACCTCCAGGAAATAGTCACTCTTACTGCCCCCAGCTGTCCTCTGCTGTCACGACTGCATGCGCGGCTCCTTTCAGTTTGCTGGGATTCTGCCAAACTGAATACAGCCTCATTCCCTGGCTCCCTCCTCAAAAAACTCCCTTTGTGCTGTGAAGTTGTCCTTCATTTTTTATGCCTCTAGTCATTCTAGGTAATTCAGCACATCTAAGAATAAAACACAGTTCAAGAGGCAGAAGGAGACAGTGGGAAGCGTGTGGGCCATGTAGTCACACAATCTGGGTTCAAATCCCAACACTACCAGGTGCTGACTATTTATGAAATAAGTTTCCTGCAAGTTGGTAACCTACCTAAGACCTAATTTCCCCATTATAAAGGCAAAATACATCTTTTTTATAGGGTTACAGTATTTTAACACAAAATAATGTATGCAAAGCATGAGGGCCATACTTAGCACATAGTTATTGCTCAACCCATGCTAACGATTATTCTGATGCTATGTGCATCAAGATCAGCAAGGAACTTGATTTGAAATCTTCAATATCAATGTGAGTTCTTTCTATGCACTATTCCTTCTTATAAGGAAAAAAAAATCAAATTTTCTTGATTCAAATCTTGACTTTAGATTACTATTCATGAAAAAGATCTACACCACTACCAGAAGCTATGTTGATAATCAGCATAGGGGGACTTTTAAGGTATTTTACAGTTCTCCTTTCTGAGCTTGGGGGCCCCTGAGTGGGATGTTCCCAGGGAGACTATGGGGTATGGTTAGGATAGAGAAAACCCAAACTCCAGCTGCCTCCTGAGTGCCCATCCTGGATCCCCAAGTATCTCAAAGCCCAGCCAGTTGGCCCCTGTCACTGGATATTTTTCTTTTTTTTGAAGCAACAAGTCCACTCAGACAAGCATACTTTTCATTCTTAACATCCTCCCACCCAGCACCTGTCCAAGCACTTGCTTGTCCCTCCAATTCTACATTTGAATAGTCACAGAAAGCACCCCATGGCCTGAGCACCACCGACTAGCACAGGTAAAACCCCACCCTCCCTCCCAAAGAACCTTTATTATTCTGGTTAACCAAGGCCCTGCCGCACAGCCCCTGGTCAGGGAATAGATGTGAAGTGTCACCTTTCTCATCCACTGCTCGATTGATGTCATACGCCCACGCGTCATCTTCCCATTCCCAACCTGGAGGACAAGTCAGCTCGCTGGGTGACGATGCTTTATCACCGTTCTTTAAAAACAAAAAACAAAAGAACAAAAACAAAGAAGAGAGATAAGCCACAATGTCAGCAAGATGAAGAGGGTGAGATACATATAGTTCCTCTCACTTAACTACAGTATCCACATGTTTACTTAGCTACCACCTTACAGATCCATTTTACTCAAGAAAAATCTCTAACCTTTATTTATTTATTTAATATTTTTTGAGTCAGAGTCTCACTCTGTTGCCAGGGCTAGAGTGCCTTGGTGTCAGCCTAGCTCACAGCAACCTCAAACTCCTGGGCTCAAGCAATCCTACTGTCTCAGCCTCCCGAGTAGCTGGGACTACAGGCATGCGCCACCATGCCCGGCTAATTTTTTCTATATGTATTAGTTGGCCAATTAATTTCTTTCTATTTATGGTAGAGATGGAGTCTCGCTCTTGCTCAGGTTGGTTTTGAACTCCTGACCTCGAGCAATCCACCCTCCTTGGCCTCCCAGAGAGCTAGGATTACAGGCGTGAGCCACCTCACCTGGCCTTCTAACCTTTATTTATGCACAATTGCTGCATAAAAATTGTTTAAACTCCCTTCTGTTTTTCTATTAGGGAACAGCATTAGGTTGCACCACGTAAAATTGCTGTCTTTGTAGGTCAAAGTGGTAGGATCTCAGCAGTTTCATGTGGTTCAACTCAATATTATAAAATGCTGCAACAATCTTTATGAGGGATTATCTAGAAAAGAACCCATCAGAGAATGGATAAAACATTAAAGACGTGTTTTCGAGTACAGGGAAATGCTACTGGAGGCTCATGATGTTAGTCACACAAGATTCAGCAAAGATTATGAAATATTGGCCGGGCGTGGTGGCTCATGCCTGTAATCCTAGCACTCTGGGAGGCCAAGGCAGGCGGATTGCTCGAGGTCAGGAGTTCGAAACCAGCCTGAGCAAGAGTGAGACCCTGTCTCTACTATAAATAGAAAAAAATTAATTGGCCAACTAATATATATATATATAAAATTAGCCGGGAATGGTGGCACATGCCTGTAGTCCCAGCTACTTGGGAGGCTGAGGCAGTAGGATTGCTTGAGCCCAGGAGTTTGAGGTTGCTGTGAGCTAGGCTGATGCCAGGGCACTCACTCTAGCCTGGGCAACAAAGTGAGACTCTGTCTCAAAAAAAGAAAAAAAAAAAGATTATGAAATATTGACTTAAGTTTGCATAAAATTGATAGAGTTGAGAAAAGAAAATTCATAAGTAAAGGAATTAAAGGTAGCCCATAAACATGTGGAAAAACACTCAGCTGCACTTTAAATTAAGAGAGTGAAAATTGAAATAGCAACGGGATACCACTTATCCATGTATTGGCAAAGATGGTACAGTGGGATGGTGAGTGTTTAGGCCAACATCCTCCTCTTATGCTGTTGCTAGAAATACAAATTTATCAAACCTCTTTGAAAAGCAAATTGGCAGTATTTATCAAAACGTTATATATATTTAAACCTCAGCCAAGCAAATCCAAGGATTTTTCCTACAGATAAACTTTTATAAGCGAATAAAAATGTATATATGTTGCATTGTTTATAAAAACCAAAGACAAGGAAAAAAAGCTCCTAAATGTCCATGAAGAGGGGATTAATTAAATAAGTAAAGTAGGTGCATATAATAAAACATTCTCCAGTTCTCCAGGCTTTCTTTTTAGAGACAATGTCTCACTCTGTTGCCCAGCCTGGAGTGCAGTGGTCTGCTCCTACCTCATTGTAACTTCAAATTCCTGAGCTCAAGCGATTCTGTTTCAGCCTCCTGAGTAGCTAGGACTATATGAGTACACTATCATGCCCGGCCAGTTTTTAAATTTTTTGTAGAGACAGGCTCTCACCATGTTGCCCAAGCTGATGTCAAACTCTTGGCCCCAAGCAATCCTCTGGCCTCAGCTTACTAAAGTGCTGGGATCACAGGTGTGAGCCATGGTGCCTGGCTCCAGGCACTTTTAAAAAAACCTCATAAATCTATATGCATTGATATCAAAATATGTCCACGATATGTTATTATGTGAAAAACACAAGCTGTAGAACTCTATGTATAACACAATTCTATTTAGGCAGGGAAAAAATAAGTTATATACCTGCCATCAATGGCTATCTTTGAGTAGTAGAACATAGATCAGGGGAAGAATTACTTTTCATTTCCTTTCACGCTGTTTGGATTTTTAAAAGACAGGAGCATTTCATTTGTTAAGATTTTTAAAACTAGGCCAGGCGCGGTGGCTCAAGCCTGTAATCCTAGCACTCTGGGAAGACGAGGCAGGCGGATTACTCGAGGTCAGGAGTTCGAAACCAGCCTGAGCAAGATTGAGACTCCGTCTCTACTATAAATAGAAAGAAATTAATTGGCCAACTAATATATATAGAAAAAATTAGCCGGGCATGTTGGCACATGCCTGTGGTCCCAGCTACTTGGGAGGCTGAGGCAGGAGGATTGCTTGAGCCCAGGAGTTTGAGGTTGCTGTGAGCTAGGCTGACGCCACGGCACTCACTCTAGCCTGGGCAACAAAGTGAGACTCTGTCTCAAAAAAAAAAAAAAAAAAAAAGATTTTTAAAACTAGTTAAATAATAAATACAGATTTACCCTAAAAAATTCACACGACCCAGACTCTACCATGTACCAACATCTGGTGAAAGGGGCCTTATTTCTATTCCATAGAAAGCAACCATCTTGGTATTTGTGTGGCTTAAGTTACGAGAGGAAGACTGTTCAGAACAGAAGACGGAGCAGAGAGAGGGCGAAGCCCAGCCTGGGGGTTCGCAGCAGATCACGGTTCAGGGACGATCTCGTGGGAGGGTTTCTCTCGTGCGCAGGCTGCTCACCGCATCGGTGTAGGTGTCCTCTGCTGGCTTCCACTCGCCCCCGGGGTAGCGACTCTCGTTCTGGTAGACTTCATCAGTGAACTCCGTGTGACCCGCATCCGCCTCCGTCAGCAAGCTGCAGAAACAGCCCCGTTAGCCCCGCTCACTGCCAAAGGCCAGGCAGCAGCCGCCTCCTCGCCCTACCGCTCTTGCTACCACACTCCAAACTCCCCTCTGTACTAATCGCTTCGGACAGGCCTTTGAAGCAAGGGCCTGCTGGAACCATGAGACCTAAATTACAGAGGACTCCTCGAATTAGCGAGGTTGCTCCTTCTCGGTAATTAGGGTGGGGACTGGGAAAACAGTGTTGTGGCAGCTTCTTCTAGGGACCGTGTCTCTGTTTCAGTGCGGGGCTGTTCAGCTTTCTCGCAACTTGGCTTACAGTTCAAAAGAACAGGGAGTCGTTCCCCCCATGGCCCCTGTTTTTGCAAATGGAGTGCAGACAGTCTCGTGAAGCCAAGTGTGGAAACATTTACTCAAGGCTTGCTAGGTCTACATAACGTAGACCGGAGGGAGGAGTTTACATTTTCTGGGTAGTTCTTAGACAGACAGCCAAACCAGGTCATTTAAGACTCCAGACTCCATTTGGGCACTTGAGAAATCCATACTAACTCTGTGCCATGACAATTTTCCTCTCAGATTTGGAACTATTTTGACAGCTCATAGAGGAAAGCACCGAGGTTCCAACTTAGACTCAAGTGTTCTGCCAGGCACCCACTCAAATGAGGGTTCTTTTCCCTTTACTGTCTCTGCGTCTTTCCCCGCCGTCCCCTCCCCTAGAATCAAGCACTGGAAAGGAATCAAAACACAAAGAGTCCCAACCACTTGTCTAACTCGGGTCCGTCCATCACTTCTCTGCGCCCCAGAAAAGGAGAAGAAGAGCCCTGGCTGCTGCCTCCAGCATCCCATCCAGCCAGGACACGCTCAGCCTTCTGCTTTTTCCATCACGATTTGCCCTACTCTTCCCCGTCCTCACTAACCTTCCTTCTCTCTGTCCAATGCAAATCTCATTTTTCTTCTCCCCAACCATCTCCCCCAAGTCCACTCAAAGCAAGCCATCCTGAGTTGAGAGCAATCGTGTGCAAGCCTTGGACCTGCACAGGCCTGTGTCTCATTCCCACCACCCTCCAACCCCCGATGCCTTTGTGGGCACAGGAAACAAACAACAGAGAGCCCAAACTCTGGTCGGAGGCCTTAAGATCCCACTTCACAAGCTTGTTTCCCCCAAACTCAAATGTACGGTCATGAGGCAGCAAGAAGAGGGAGCGCTAGCTCTAATGCTGTTGGCAACATCTAGAAGCCAGGCTTTAGTGTGCCCTGGACTGCAGGAGAAGCACGCTTTCCCCTCTACTGTTTAGGTTTTCTTTCTTTTTAATAACAGCTTCTGAGATATAATTCACATACTATGCAATTCACCCATTTAAAGTGTACCCTCTAGTGCTTCTTGCAGGCATTTCAGTACAGTAGTTGAATGCTGGTTTGGGTGCCCTGGCTAGACTCGGATTCTACCCCAGCTTTACTGCTTACAGACTGTGACCCTTTGGACAAGTTACTTAACCTCTCTATATCTCAGCTTCCTTGTTTGCACAGTGGAGATGCTACTACTTCTTGGCGGAAGATAATTCTCTGTGAGTCTCTTGCATTTCTGCACATCTTGCCAGCTGAGGCACTGACTACCTATGTTATGGACTATCTTTTCAAGAAATTTACATGTCGAACAGTTTTGGAAGACAGAGATGGTCTCGCTCTAGAGCGAAGGGCCAGCCTGCTTACTGCCCACTGTAAAACATTTGGGTTCCCTCAGCTCAGGGTTCCTCTCTTGTAACTCAACCTACTACTGGATGTTTAAGAGTCATCTGGCCCTCTACATGTCACCCTGTGGGAACTGGGGCATAGGGAACTAGAGAAAATGTTGATACTCTGGTATTGCTACTGCTGTGGGCAATATAGTCCTTTTTATCTGACCCAGTAGTAAAGTGTCTACTGCCAGCATCCATGAAACCATGGCAGGAGACCTTATTAGTTTCAAGTAGGATACAATCTCAGACCTGTCATAATGTGTGCCACTACCTCCCTTGTAGGGCTATAGTCAAGATTCAATAAGATGATGCCAGTGTCCAATGGACGCTGATGGCATCTTTCAGCTGTCTATAAATTTCCATAGACTTACTCCTTAGTTATATAAATATTATCGAGAATGATGATGGAAACAATCCATTAGGAAAAGTCTTCATGGCATCCTTTTTTTTTCTCTCAGAAAACGGAACACTTACCTTCTTTGAGGATCCACTATCCAATCTCCTTCCCATTCCCAGCCTTTTGGAGGCAAAAAGAATTCCCTCTTGAGCTTTATTTTTCCCGTCACATCCGAAAATTTATGACGTCCCACTAATCCAGAGGTGCCCCATTTTCCAAACATGAGAGCTTGATTTTCATACTATTAAAAAAAGAAATGAAATTGGAGAAATATCATCAGAGAGCAAGAAATAAAGCCAGCCCATAAATGTTCAAGTTCATCGAGTACTTAGCCTAGACAACCACAGAAAGCAAAAAAGCTTTATGCTTAGAAGGTGCAGACCTAACTAGGGTTGTTATTGATTTTGCAACTTTAAATAAATCATTCATCTTTCTGAGGCTTGGTGTTCTCATCTGAAAACCGAGGATAACACTACCTGTCTTATACAGTTGTTCTGTGTTCTGTAGTTCAAACATGCAAATGATTACGAAAGTGCTTTGTAAACAATGATATACCATGCTAGTTTTTCTATTATTATTATGAATGGTTCAAAATAGTTCTTTGAACCTTATCATTTAAATACCTATAAAAGTCTTCAACTTAAAAATGTGTAGATTTATAAAGTTTATTTGTAAGTCTACTGCTTAGAACTTGGAACATGTTTACCCACTGAAACAATATATAACTCATGGTATACTTTCCAGGTAGCCTACAAAAAACTCATCTGAAACATGAAGGTCCTTTAGCCCCTTATTGGACCTAAAAGTTATGAGCCTTAATCCCTTCCGCAGCATGGCATGTGGACAAAGACCTTTCTGGGAAGCAGGTTTAGTAACAGGAGCAGACTCTGGTTCCCAGGGTATTCCTTTCCAAGTTAGAATTTATTAATCTACAATGATCTTCTCTTCACTCTCTCAACCATAGAAAGGGTTGAGATTTGCCTGTGTCATGACTGTGACATTTGGGGCTCAAACTGGAATTTCCATTTTTCTGATGAACCCCCTGAGAAGATTTGCACAAGCCATAGCAAAGTTTTTGGCTGAAATATGAAGACGGGGATTAGGGTAGGGGCCTGATGAGGAAACTGGGGTCAAGAGGACACAGTAGTGCTTGTCTCAGAGGCTGGCTCTGAGCCTGAAGGGAAGATGAGCTTTCAGGCAGAAGCTAAAGGAGCTGTTATCACAAGGGACAGTGAGACTTGGGGACATATGACAAAGACACAGAATGGAGGAGCAAAGCATTCCTGCTGCTTCTGCTTGGACACCAGCATGGCTCTAGTATTGATGAAATCCAGGCAAGGACCTTGGCGTGGACAAGAAGGCAGTAGCAGCAGAGATGAATCCTCCAGTGTCTTTGAGGGCTGTGGCCTTTAGCTAGCAGCAGGGAGGCAGGACAGTACAAAACAAGCATTCATGAGCAAGCACCTCACAGACCCCCAGAAATTGTGGGAGGAAATTTTGCAAAGAACTAAATTCGGTTATTAACACATGAAGGTAAGAACCAGTAAAATTCCCATTATTGTGATTAACATGCCCCTCCTGGTATTCAGGGGCAAGTCACACAATACAACTGAAATGGGTGGGTCATCTCTCTACATAGTTGCAGCTTGAGCTCCACTCTATGCAGAGAATGATCTGGAAATGGGAAAGAGCAGAAGGGAGCCGTGGGCTGGTTAATTGTTGCTCAGAGTTAGCTTCTCCTGGCTTGGCCACCGCCACAGAGGTGGGGGCAGGTGAATGCCAAGAAATCCTGCAGGAAGGCAGAAACAAGCCTCTCCTTATGTATATACCCTGGGGTTCCCACCCCACACTGCCCAGCAGGTTAAACATCAACATCCTCCGCTCAGGGCCTCCCCAGCAGCCTCCAGCTCTCCCTCTAATTATCTCCATTAGCACCTCCAAGCCTGAGCTGTAAGGATTTGTTTGTGCATGTCTCCTGTTTTCCATTGTTTCTTAAAGTGGTCCACTGATGCCCCACGTCTATCTCTGGTGCTAATCCCTAACCTAACCTAAATTGTAGAGTCAGAGTCCCCAGGGTGGCTCTGGGTGTCTGCACGTTTAACAAGAAACCCAGTTTTACAATCACTGCAGGAGATTTTGAGATCCTTGAGGATGAGGCTTGGCTTCTTCATCATCTTCAGCCCTGGCTCAGTGCCTGGCATAAAGACCCCACTCCCTAAAAGCTTGGATGGACAGATGGATGCATGGAGGGGTGCAGGGATAGTTGGGTGGATAAATTCTGGCATCATTTATTTGTTCATTCAGTACCTATCTATAGGGACCTGTTAGATGCCAGGCACCACTGAATGGATAAAAAGTAAAAATAAAAGGTGGCCGTGGGTTTTTTGCTCAGCAAGCACATCAGAGCCACAGCCCCGAACCATTTCCTAGGTATAGTAGTGGATAGCAGGAACAGGTTTATAGGTTAGCTAGATGGGAGATGGTTTTTCCTCATGGATTTTGAGGATGGAGGCTGCCTGTAGAGTGGAGTTCTTCGAAAATTGTCAGAAGAAACCTACCAAACACATCTAGTAAATTTAAATCAATGAGCACTTTGAAATAAAAATAGTATAATAGATCAAAATAACTCTACTATTAGCTATAAAAGTTTGTGAAAATTGTTTTCATTAGTTTAATTGTAATGAGACTTTCAATTAACTAAGTGGATTTTAAACCCGGTGAAGATTTTTACAAATTATCTCTGTTGTTTCTGAAGTATTCAGGCAGCATTTTCTTTGTCCTTGGGCAAACCCATCTAAGGTTTCCCTAAGTGTAGGTAGGAGGGATCTCCCCAGTTTAAAGACCCTCCACCCCAAGCAAGCTTATCAAGATCTGAACATCTTTTTTTTGTTTTTTGAGACAGAGTCTCACTTTATTGCCCAGGCTAGAGTGAGTGCCATGGCGTCAGCCTAGCTCACAGCAACCTCAAACTCCTGGGCTCAAGCAATCCTGCTGCCTCAGCCTCCCAAGTAGCTGGGACTACAGGCATGTGCCACCATGCCCGGCTAATTTTTTCTATATATATTAGTTGGCCAATTAATTTCTTTCTATTTATAGTAGAGATGGGGTCTCGTTCTTGCTCAGGCTGGTCTCGAACTCCTGAGCTCAAATGATCCGCCCACCTCGGCCTCCCAGAGAGCTAGGATTACAGGCTTGAGCCACCTCGCCCGGCCAAGATCTGAACATCTTAAATGTCCCCTTTCCTGGGTTGCTGCATAAGTGCGAGTGTGAGTTTGTGTGAGTGTCTGTGTGTCTGAGTGTGAGTATGTGTGAGTGTGTGACTGTGTGTGTCTGAGTGTGTGTGTGTGTGTATACTCTACTCAGTGCCCCACCATCAAGCACCAATGTGACTGTTATTGAATTCTAGCTCTGAAAGCTAGAAGGGCACCCATTTTCAGTATTGCTGGTGAGACTGGGGTGGATGTCACCTTTTGGAAGTATCACAAGAAGGCATTAATCACCCTGGTGTATTCCAATGTTGACAATAAAACCTCAAGAGGATCTTCTCCTATGCCCTTAGGTTAAGGTTCCGTGAATGGGGTTTTAGGTGGTGGTAAGGATGGCTGTATGTGCATGTTTTCCCTAAGAGTGTAAAGTAAACGTGCCCCTTCTCCCACCAAAGAAGAAAAGACCCTGATCTCATTAAATGTACCATTTCAGCAAAGACGGTGAAAGTTCCTTCTGCAAAGCTATTAAACTTCTTCTCAACAGCACTCAAGCCCAGCCAGATGTTCACTCGCAATTCCACAGGCACCTTTGGGCCGCTGTTTTTTTCCTGCGGATACTGTGAGGTGAACAATAACATGTTAGGTTATATTGGGCACAGCATGGACTGTGACATTAAGTTAAAGCCAAAAGCAAGACTGAATCATTGCTGACACCAGTCTAATTTTATGTTTGCTTTAGTTAAAATATGCCCAAATGACCCTACAGCAAAGATTAAAATAACTAAAGCAGTGAATCAGAGCGTGATCCATGGATTCCTGCCTGGGACCTTTTCGGGAGGTCCACATGGTCAAAATGATTTTCCTAATACACTAACATGGTATTTATCTTCTTCACTGTATTGACATTTGCACTGATGGTGCAAAAGCAATAGTGGCTAATACTCCTGGCGCTGTAGCAGGAATCAAGGCAGTGACCCCAAACTGTACCCAGTAGTAACAGCAGAAGTAATAGTAACTATGCAATCTCAGTAAAGGAAACAAAACGCCAGTTTTACTGAAGAATTCTCTTGATCAAGCAGTGAAAATTATTATTCTTATTAAGTCTTGACCCTTGAATACATGTGTTTTTAATATTTTGTGTGATGAAATGGGAAGTACACACAAACCACTCCTGCTGCAAATTAGCATATGATGGTTGTCTTGAGCAAAAAAGCTCTCGTGCAATTTTTTGAGCTGTAAATTGAACTAGAGTTTTAAAAAATGAAACACCATTTTTACTTCAAACAAAGATTGACAGACAAACATCGTTGTTCAGATTTGAGTTTGGGGCATTTTCTTTAACATACAGTGAGCCTCTCATTTCAAGGAAAATAGCTGTCTTTATTCGTTGCCAATGACAAAATTCAAGCTTTCAAGTAAAAAAATAGAGTTTTGGAAAACTCTGTTGCAGTGAGTTTGGTAGCTTCCCAATATGAAAAGTCTTTTCTGATAAGTGATATTAACAAATGTGATAAAATGTGATTTTTTTGCAATATTATATGATGAAATGCATCATTAGAAGATCTGCATAACTCAGTGAACCAATGTTTTCCAAATGATCATACTTGAAGTTACAAAATCATGCATGGATAAGAGTCATTCAAAGTTCAAGAAAGTCCATTAGATTTTAATGTAACTGAGTATGAAAAACTTATTGATACAGTTTCAGATTTCATATGACAATCAACCTTTTAAAAGCTACTACTTGAGTTTGGTGTTATGTCAAAAGTGAACATCCACAATTATCCAAAAAGGTTATTATAATACTCTTCCCTTTTCTGACTATATATCTCTGTGAGGCTGTATTCTCTTTGTATAATTTAACCAAATAATTTATTCTATCAACTTAAATGCACAAGTAGATATGAGAAGTCAGTTGTAGTTCCTGCTAAGCAAGACATTAAAGAAGTTTGCAAAATTGTAAATATGATCACTCTGCTTTCTGATGTTTTACAAAAATTTTTATAAAAATATATAATTTATGTTAACATTTTAAATTAAATATATAATTCATATATGTAATTTATGTTAATAATGGGTTTATTATCATTACTGTTAAATGAACAAATAAATATTTTTTAAATTTCTCAGTTTCAATTTCTATTACAGTAAATATTGATATAACCTATATATATCAAAGCTCTCTGGGGTCTTCACCCATTTTTTTAAAGTATAAAGGGGTCCCAAGAACAAAAAATTCACAGAATTAACGCTTCCTAAACTCTATAATAATGAGTATTAACAAAATCAATAAATATATAAAACATTCTCTTAAAAGCATTTTGCTGTTTATCCACTGAGTTCTAAAACCTAACACAGAGACAATGCCTTTGTCTCCCCTCCCACCCCCTGTGAAGTTTTATTTATTAATCAGTTTGCTTCCACCCACTGCTGAGGTCAATTATAATTGTGGTTCTATCTTAAGTAAAATTTATTCTACCAAGAGACACTTGAAAGAAGATAATCACTCTGATTCTATTTACACCCTCCTGATTAAAAAGCAATGAGCAAATTTATTAAAAGTTAGCAGATATCTCCTTGTTTTAAGAGAACACTCTCCCTGACTCTACTTTTTCTCTTCTTGATTTTTATTTCTCTCTCCTAAATCCAGTGAACACTAGTTGGTGTTGGTCAGAGAGAGGATGTCAGAACATATAGATGGGAACTATTTTGATTTCTTTGTTTCCAGGACCCAGGCCCTCCTTTGGTTCCCCATGTGCACACATGGAGCAGTTACTAATATGGGGTTCTAGGATTGGCTTATGGGTTCTATGAAACTCTCAAATTCTATGCAAAATATTGGATGCACAAGCAATGTGCGTTCTCCCCAAGGAGAGGACCAATAGCTTTCATCAGGCACTTAACATAGTCCACGACTCTAAAAATGTTCAGAATCTCTGCCCTAAAGTAGGAATTATCAAAATGTTTCAATCTGAGGACCCATGTGGCTAGAGCAATAGATTCCATGGACTATGTAAACTACCTTCTCTTTTTACCCCCAACACTCACTAGAATGAAGGGAAGAAAGGCATTGCTTTGCATGAGACATTAGAAGTAAATGGAAAAGTCATGCCAGAAAGCAAAGCATTCAAAACGCCATGATAACATGGATGTCACAAAAACCTCTAAGGAGGTGTTCTTGATTGAAAGCCAGTCAACCTCAAGTCACTCTCTGAGAATTACCGCCCAGGAGGAAGGGACCAGAATGGGCTAGAATTGATCACAGCCACCCTTGCCATTCAACAATCAGCCAATTCCCTAACGCAGCCCCTTCTCAGGCACACGGGGATTGCATGTGAGTATATTTCACATCACACAGTGAAGACGCGTACCTTCAGGAAGATGGTTTGGGTTTTCCCACAGTATTTCCCAGATGCGTTCTCGCCGCTGGTGGAGTACAGAACCTGGTGTGCAGGAATGCGTGCGTAGGCCAGTCTTTTCTCTCCCCGGATCATCCAGATGATAATGTCAGGCATACTGTTCTGCGGCTGGTCACAAGGGTTGGTGGAAAAGGAGGCAAAGTTACCTGGTTAGTCTGGAGGACTGAGGACCCCACAGACTGGACCCTCAGGGCTCCATTTAGCACAGAAATGCCATGGTTAGAGCTCTGTCCTAAATTCCTGAGACTCATATCATCTAGGTTTATAAAGGAGATCGAAGTTCACCATAGAAATCTGTGGAAGCACCGAAGCATCCAAAGTAGAAAACAAAAATTACCTGCAACCCTGTGCTTTTTCCAAATGTGTTTCTACCCACAAATGCATTACTACCTACTGTCCTGATCTCTGAAGGACAGTGGCAGCCAACATTTCCCCAGCACCTCCTGCGTGCCCTGCACTGTGCCAAGCCCTTCCCATTCATCGTCTTTGAATCTTCACACAGCAGTGCTACGATCCCAAGTGAGCACTATGTTTATCTCCATTTTACAGATGGGGAAACTCAGGTTCAGAGAGGTTGAACAACTTGCCCGAAGTTACACACGGTAGATCCAGGATTCAAACCCAGGTCTTCCTGCCCTCACCCAAAGCTGACATTTTAATCCTCTGTACTACATAGATCTGCTGCGACATCATTCAAAATATCCTCTGATAGTACTGTGAAAATGACGGCTTGTCCTCTTTTGAAGACATTTCCGGGATCACCAACTCAGAATTCTTCTCCTGCCCTGATTTCAATGACATTCGTCCCCATTATCCATTAGCATTTCCAGTCCAGTGACCTCTTGATTTTTATAATCTGTCAGATCTGTTCAATATCCAAGATAACGTGGTAGATTCTCCTTCCACCACTCCCATCCTTAGCACCATTCCATAGAATCTGTATCAGGGGACATTTGTGTAGTTTAAACATCTTACCTCTTCAGTCAGCTGCATTAACTTATCAAGCCAGTCTTCAATTTCCACCAGTGTGGACCTCACATCTGTGGCTTCAGACCTCATCCTCACAGCGGCCTCATGTATCTGGGAGAGCGCTCTGGACCGCAGCTTTCGGATCTGAGTATCCAGAACTGTGACATTGGCTTTTCCTTCTGTGAGAGGCAACGTGTATCTAAAAAAAAAAGAAAGAAAAGAAAAAAAAAGGAAGAAAGAAAGAGAGAAAAACAGAACTATTGAGTTCATTTATGTTAGGATTCCATCTTGCAAACCACATCAATCTCCTAACTGATTGCACAAGCATTGCCTGGTTTCAGGTGGAGCTGAGTATCTGGCATTGCCGGAGCAGACCTGCCAGATGGTCTCTTAATGTTCAGGAGGGAGCCAGGGGGATTCAAGTCCCAAAGCAATTTTAATCCTTAGGGATTAAACTGAGGCCCAAGGAGACACTAGAAAGAAGACAGAAACAGCCGCAGCTGGAAGAAATTGGCTTTCCACTCTTTTGTTGGCTAGAATCACTGTAGGGACCCACAACATGTTGGAAGAGGAAGGTAGGTTAGAAATCATTTAGGCCAGGCGCAGTGGCTCATGCCTGTAATCCTAGCACTCTGGGAGGCCAAGGCGGGCAGATTGCTCAAGGTCAGGAGTTCAAAACCAGCCTGAGCAAGAGTGAGACCTCGTCTCTACTATAAATAGAAAAAATTAATTGGCCAACTAATATATATAGAAAAAATTAGCCGGGCATGGTGGCGCATGCCTGTAGTCCCAGCTACTCGGGAGGCTGAGGCAGCAGGATTGCTTGAGCCCAGGAGATTGAGGTTGCTGTGAGCTGGGCTGATGCCACGGCACTCACTCTAGCCTGCGCAACAAAGCAAGACTCTGTCTCAAAAAAAAAAAAAAAAAGAAATCATTTAGTTGCAGGGTTCTTAACTTAGGGACCAGGCATCCTTAGGCAGTCTACAGGTGAGCCTTAGGAGGTCAGTGAAAGCCTGGAGCTTATTAAGAAAACTGTACGTCTGTGTTAACATGCAGTGTGACAGAATGATGAACGCAGGTTTTGTAGCCAACTACTTGGGTACTAATTGTGGCTCTGTTATTCTTTACCAGTTCTGCCATCTTGGCCGTCACTTATTCTCCTGTTCTCCTACCTTCAAATGTGAGAAACACATTTTATGGTGGTTGTGAGAAGGAAACGGATGACCATATGGAGAACATTTGGAACAGTTGCATTGTAAAGTCTAAATAATGCTGTCATCGCCATCATCTCATGGTCATCTTCATCACTGACATCATCTGATCAGATTCTCCAAGGGGCCCATGAGCTCCAAAAAGATTAAGAATAATTTACAGCCGGGCGCGGTGGCTCAAGCCTGTAATCCTAGCTCTCTGGGAGGCCGAGGTGGGCGGATCATTTGAGCTCAGGAGTTCGAGACCAGCCTGAGCAAGAGCGAGACCCCATTTCTACTATAAATAGAATGAAATTAATTGGCCAACTAATATATATAGAAAAAAAATTAGCCGGGCATGGTGGCACATGCCTGTAGTCCCAGCTACTTGGGAGGCTGAGGCTGAGGCAGCAGGATTGCTTGAGTCCAGGAGTTTGAGGTTGCTGTGAGCTAGGCTGACGCCACGGCACTCACTCTAGCCTGGGCAATAAAGTGAGACTCTGTCTCCAAAAAAAAAAAAAAAAAAAAAAGAATAATTTACGTAGGCCATGCCCCCATTCTAAATGAGAACTGGGAAGTATAGTGACGGTACCCCAAAGGTTCCTGAGCATGGCCGAGCTGGGGCCAGAATTAGCCGTCCTCTGCCAAGCCTTCCCTCCTGCTATGGCAGCTGGTGGGACATAGGATGAAATTGTCACCAATTTCAGGAAGTTCTACTCACATTGTCCCCACCTAGAATTTCCACTCACTTGAATTTCACCCAGCTTCTTAAACGAAGGAAATCCTAGCATGACTTCCCTTAAACACTCAATTTCCTGTTACAGAAATTTGAAAAATTTGATTCCAATTTGATTCTTCAAAAACAGCTCACATCAGAAGTCTGTGATTTGCTCAGCAAACCTTAATTTCTCAGACATTTTCTATATAAAACTTATTACCAAATGTTTCTGTTTGGTTTCATTAATAACTATAGCAATGCATTGGAAAGGTTAAGTCCTTCTAGTGATTCTTTGAGGCAAAAATATATCTGGAAGCCGTTCGCTCAGAAGTCACACTGGAGCCCTTTGACAAACAGACTACGGAACACGTGGCAGGAAAAGGGGCCGAGCTGGTAAACCCAACTCTGGACATCAGAGGTGTCATTTCACTTCTTTGGGCCTCTGATATCTCAAGACAAGGAGACTGGAAGGGATGATGGTTAGGATCCAGCTCTAAAATTCTGAGCTTAAACAAGCCTCCAGCTGTAGTACTTGGATTTCGGCCGCGTTGCAATTACCTGGCTCAACCGCCAGGAGGCACAAGAAGACAGGGGGACTTAGGCATTGGCCCGGCGCGGGGAGAAAGGCCGAGGTTCTTGCTGCTTGTGGAAAGCGTTCAGTGTGCTCTTCTTCTGGAACTTCCCTGTCCACTGCTTTATTAGCCAACACTGAAAACGAGTTTGGAATGAATCACTTCCCCCTTTGATTTCCAAATGATAAGAGATCTGAGCTGTTTTCCCAAGTCACCGTTATGAAAGGTCCTGTGGGGAAGTCAAATCTGCGGGTTCTGCCTAACAGAGGCTCGGCATTCAGCAAAAGAATAAGTAAAAAGGCTATTTCTAAAAATATGTTTCTGAATTAGGGACATTGTTCTGAATGGTAAAATGGCTGCTCCACCCCCAGACCCCGTTCTCGGTGGGAGCCAGAAGCCGCCCTTCTCCAGGGCGGTGGGCATCACTGTAGCTCCCTCCGCCCCTCCCCTGTCCCTTGCCCCAGGCTGCCCCGAGCCAGGCTTCTGGGTGTGGGGCCCCAGCCTCCCCAGCCTCCCCAGCCTCCCCAGGCTACTTTAGAAATGGCACCAAATCAGAAAGCAGAGCTTTTCCTGGTGGTGATTCAGAGACTCCTCCCAGTGAGGGCCTTTTAAGAAGCTTGAATAGTTCAAATTTGGTTTTTTTTTTTTAGACAAACACTACAGACAATTCTAGAGGCTCTTACAGCCTTAGGATTTCAGGGAGAAGAGCTTGGCTGGTAATTCTGAGAGAGAAACAAGATCACTATACCTCGTGTCTTCTATAACTTCGTCTATCAGCTTCAACCACAATTCAGCCAGCTGGTTTTCAGCCATTTTACCTTGTATCCCTGATTTTAGAGCCTCTACATTTGATTGCTGAAGAATTTGAAAAGACAGGACGTAATTAGTAATTGTGCATTGTGCTATTATACCCACTAAAGGTTTAACTTTTATTTTCGAGAAAAAATACATTAAAAAGCTCAATTACAGAAAAACTAAAGGGTTTTTTTTCCTTTAATAATACTCACCATAGCTTAGAACTATTTATTTTTGCTCAAAATATAATTAATACTAATATGTTTAAGTAATAGGACAACCTTTTCATATAGTTTGACCTTTGAAACCATCCAAATATTTATATATTCAAAAAACAAATAAAATGAAACCAGCAAGGATAGGGGAGAGAACCTAAAATGGAATATAATCAGAAACAAATAGATCTAATTAGATCTAATAACATAATTACACTGAACTAACCCAAGTAACACAATGTTTTAACTATGTATTCTCAAATAAAAAAACAGAAACAAAAACCCATAAACTTGTTGAACCCTAATTAGTAGGCTTATTTTTTCATAGTGGCTTATCTATGGATTTTACAGTTGAACAAATGAGTAAATATATTGAAGATATAACAAAGGCCAGATTTCTCACTGTTGGAGAAGAAAATTATAAATATAGAAATAAGGAAGGCTAGAATTAACCTGTGGTATTGGACTGGAACTGGAGGTATCTTTATGAACTCATGGTTTTTAGTATATGGATGGATACAGAATTAAATATATATGTGTTTGTGTGTGTGTGTGCGCGCAAGTTTTCCTGCAGAGAAAGCCCAGAAGCAACAACATTTCAGTAGTAGTGAGCATTTAGTGTCCAGATCTTGTTTTTTAAATGCCATTCCTCACTAAAAGGAACCAGGGCTCCTTGAAGACTGGGGCAGAGACAGTACAAGACAAGCCCGGAACATATTGTGTTACATTGAGAATCTGCCAAAAGAGAGGTCGAGCGAGTGCCCACCATGAGTCCCAAAAGTCCTCTTCATGGAAAGTCACCATCCTGTCCAGAGTAGCATGGAATTAGGACAGCTTGGAGAGAGTTGATAAGAAGAACCAGATGGAAAGAGCTGAAGAACATCCAAAACATAATTAGAATAAAGGTGTGACTAATTCTCCACGAATGCCCTTGATAAGGATTAGAAATTAATACTACAACTACATTGCATATCAGTTGCAGCTTTATTATATGAACAGTAATGATTCAGTTTATTGAAACTTCTTATTATCTTTCCATATTGTCTTTATAACATAAAATAATACTTTTAGATTTTGCCTAGAGTCTTAGGTCAGGCATACTCCCCAAACCCCCATATGTCTTGGTCCAGCCCTGGTAGAGATTAGATCTTAGAAAAAATGAATATTAATATAATTTGGAAATCAAACCATTGATGCCAGATAGATTTCATCAAATAGAAGTAACTCAGTATCTTTGATTTCATTAGAAATATCCCAAACACATCCCCCTTCTCCTCACCAGCCAAGCTGACCAAAGCCAACTAGATGGATAGTCACAGATATCATATCTATGCAGTTTTCACAGGAGGAAACCCACAAACACCCAGACAAGGAAAGTTCCTCTGGTCTGTAGCAAGAGTGGAAAATGCCAGACACTGGTTCCTTTAAGCCACCTCTTCCTACAGTGGGGATTTTTACTGCACTAACAGCAAAGCTCTAAGAGTTGCATGTTGCTATTGGAACAAACCACTCTCCACATACAAATTGTGGAAGAAACTATGAGTTTCCACTCAACCTCCTCCACCCCCCACATTTCCCATCCTCCCCACTTCTACTGTGAAAAACTTTTATTGGGGCATTCGCCTGCCCAGGCACAAGACTGCATTCCCCAACTTTCTTGTAGTTAGCTGTGGCTGTGTGACTGTGTTCAGACAAGCAGAACAGGAGTAGAAATCAAGTGACTTCTGGGACTTTCCCTTCAAGGGAAAAGGCCTGTGTCATCTTCTCTTCACTCTTTTCCCCTTACCTCAAGCTGGAGGGGATAACTCCCTAGTGGTGGCAGAGAAAGAGCTGGGTCCCCAAATACCACTGACCCTCCATACTGGCTTTGGACCCTCGATCCCTCAACCTCAGCTGTTACTAAAGAAATTGCTGTTACCTTGCTGCCCAGTGTGCTTTGAGATCTTGTGTCATAGTGGCCGAGCCTGCAGCCTAACTAATACATAGTTCACTCTGTCTGGTAAAGGGAAACGTAGAAAGGATACACTTACCAGCCGTTCTACCATAACTAGGAGAGTGTTTACTGCATCCAGGCGATGACTAATATCCTCCCAGTATGAAGTCAGGGTAACAACGGGCTTTGTGTGGGCCCAAGGCAAGTAATAATAGTAGTTCCCTAGTATAAAACACAGGGGTCAGGGAATCTTGGACACTTAAAACAGACACCGTGTTTATTAAAGAGATGTGCAGACTGAGCGGCCGATGAAGCCACAATGCTTGGGGTATGGTTTGGGATCTTTAATTTTATTCAATTAAGCAGCTGAGGGATGGAAATTTCTTTCTCATCCAGCCCGCTTTAAAAATCTCTCTAAGATACCCTAGTAAACTGAGTACAACCACCTCAGGATCTTTTAATGAGTCAAGGTCATGCATCTGAACATTGATGATGACGATATAGCATGGCAGCAGAAAATATAGACAGCATAGGAGAGTAGATGCAATGTGTTTGTCCCTGCAAACTGCAGGGACAGTAAGTAAATATTTTTGTTGGAAGTGGGGCAAAAGGAAAGAATTTTTTGTTCTTTGAAAGCTTTAGCTGGCTACATGGGGTTTGTATTACTTAGAGCCTTACCACGATTAAGAATTATTAGCTGATGTTTTCTAGGGCACTTAAAAACTTTCTAGGGCATTCTTTAAAACTGCTTGTACAAAAATTAGGTAAAAACTATGGCAGTACTGTGGGTTATTTGATCAAAATGCCTCTCTCCATTCTCTATACTCACCAACCATTTTTTGATACTTTTATTAGGGCATTCTCATAGCTTGCCTTCTATTATGATTTATTTTACACACTGGAATGTAAGCTCTTTAAAAGCTATGACTATTTCTCACTTATCATGTTCAAATAGAGCTATTTAATCTGCACAGCAACTCTGGGGAAGACAGAGATGCTGAGGGTTGGAGTTAAGTGGTGTGGTTGAGGTCAGAGAGCTGATGAGTAGCAGAGTGGAGACCAGAAGCCTGAGTTTCCAGGGCCTGGGCCAGAGCCCCATCCACTGCAACTACTCAATCTAAGAAAGATTTGGGGCTTGGTGGGGGCAGGAGCTGCTTTGGGGCAGCTCCGTATTTAGCAGAGTCATCATCTTGGGACTGTACAAGGTAAAGCCAGTGTTAAAGCCAGGTGGGGGGCATTGGGGTTCAGCCCCTGGCAATGGGCCCTGCAACTTACTGGGTCTGACCAGTCTTCAAGGTGCCTGGACTCCAACTACCCTCTCTTCCTCATTCAACCTTTTCCTTTCCACTAACCACATGCTGGGGGTATGGCTGCCAGAGGGAGGGTACAGCGCATGCTTCCTGTCTTGTGGTGCACAGGAGAGAATGGTTGGTGCCAATCTTACCATCGAATATGGCGCGGCTGTATTGAGTGGTTGATGCCAAAGGTTTACAGGTCGCGTCAAACTTGTTGCCGTAGTTTCCAATGCTGACTTCAAACTGAATGGCTTCACCGATATCTTGTAACATGGTGGCCGAATGAAAGACAGCAGACAGGCTGTACTTCCGCCTTCGCTGATATTTCTGTAAAGTATGAGCAGACATAAGTCACAGTGAAATTCCTTTTGCCCTTATTTACATGTGGATTTCCAGCAGATGAAGTTCTAAACTTAATAATTAAACAACAGGGGAGAATGTTCTTGGACCCAGCAGTTCCTCTTGAACTCATACATGTGAGCAAAAACGGAAGTACTAGGATGTATATTGCAGCATTGATTGAGTAGGAAGAAAAGAAAACAATACAAATGTCTCTCAGTACAGATTATGTTATATCCACATAGTGGAATGAAAACTCATAAAAAGACTTAAGTAGATCCATATGTGCAAACACAGAAGAAGTATAGTTTACATGAATCCATTAAATATGTATTTTTAATATTGTCATATGCATGGAGAATATCTGGAAAATATAACTCAATTTGTTAACAGTAGTTATGTCGGGCAAGGTAGAGAGATTATGGCAAACTTTACTTTCTAACTTATACATTTTTAATTTTTGAATTGTTTATTAATTTTCTAATCAGAAATATATTTTTGATGCCAGATTTAAAAATAAATGAAGTAAGGTGAATTGATTTTTCTGAAATGGAAATCAGACTCTCTTTCTTTTTTTCTCTCTCTGTTTCTAAATTACTGATTTAATGAGTGTGTCTGTATGTGAGGGAGCTGAAGATAGGGCCAAAAATAGCCACATTGAGCATCTATCAGCCCAGCAGAAATGACCATGAACCCTTCAGGCCTTCCCTCATGGGCACGCAAAATCTCTTGAATCCACATCCTGCTCCAAATCCTTGCTCAGATGGCATTTCTCCTTCTTTAAGAACTATATCCCACTCATAGGGCCGGGCGTGGTGGCTCACGCCTGTAATCCTAGCACTCTGGGAGGCCAAGGCGGGCGGATTGCTCAAGGTCAGGAGTTCAAAACCAGCCTGAGCAAGAGCGAGACCCCATCTCTACTATAAATAGAAAGAAATTAATTGGCCAACTAAAAATATATATATATAAAAAATTAGCCGGGCATGGCGGCGCATGCCTGTAGTCCCAGCTACTCGGGAAGCTGAAGCAGAAGGATTGCTTGAGCCCAGGAGCTTGAGGTTGCTGTGAGCTAGCCAAAGGCCATGGCACTCACTCTAGCCTGGGCAACAAAGTGAGACTCTGTCTCAAAAAAAAACAACAACAAAAAAAACTATATCCCCACTCATTGGCGGCCACTCTGCCTTCTTCAGTTTTTTCCAAACAGCCATGCAATGGCCTAAGTTGCTGTACTTCATTATGTCCTGTGCATTCTGTCCTTTAATACTGTCCTCAACTACAGTCTGTTCTGGAGCCCTGTTGGTGTCCACTTGCCCAGCTAGGAGGAGAGAATGTCAGTGGTTCCTACGGTGCAGCCACGTTGGCTATGGGCTCCACCTGCGAACTTGTGAGACCCCCAAGAGCGATCATACTCAAACTGCTTGACAATTTCTCACCACAGCAAGTTTAGTTCAAAACCTTTAGAGAAGTAACTTCAGCTCTGTGGTCCTTCAGTTTGAGATTTGGAGGCCACACAGATATCAAACTTTGGCATACAATGACTTTTTTATTGTTGTATTTGGTTTTTTCCTTGCTACCAATTGCTGTGCCACAATCTAAGTAATAAAATAGTGATGCCTTTCACCTCTTGGATGTTACTAAAAATTACTTGATCCCTCTAGGATATTTATTAACTGATTTTCCTTCTCTTAATTACCCATTCATACCATGGCTTTTGTTCAATAAAATGAATCACTGTCAAGGATGGGTCTTCTGGCTTGTGTGATGCAAGAAAATGCTCACACATTTACAGAAGTAGTTAGACGACCATTTAAAAAACTTCCTTTTTAACAAAAATTGTGCTAAAATATAGATAATATAAAATTTACCATTTCTAGTGGCACAGTTTGATGGCATTAAGTACACTCGCATTGTTGTGCTACCATTACCAACCATCCATCCACAGAACTCTTCCTATCTTGCAAAACTGAAACTCCACACCCATTAAACAATAACTTCCCATTTTCCCTTCCCCCTTGGCCCTGGCAATGACATTCTACTTTCTGTCTCTATTAATTTGAGTATTCTAGGTACCTCACATAAGGGGAATCATGCAGTATTTGTCCTTTTGTATCTGACTTATTTCATTTAACATAATGTTTTTGATGCTCATTCATGTTGTAGCATGTGTCAGAATTTCTTTCCTTTTTAAGGCTGAATAGTATTTCATTGTAGGAATACACACATTTTGTTTATCTATTCATGCACTGATGAACACCTGGGTTGCTTCTACCTTTTGGCTATTGTAAATAACACTGGATGTACAAATATTTGTTTGAGTTCCTGGTTTCAATTATCTGGGGTATATAGCCAGAAGTGGAATTGCTGAATCATATGGCAATTCTATTTTTAATATTTTGAGTACTGTTTTAAGAACTCCTGACAGTGACTGTAGCTTGTGGTCTTAAAGAACCCCTGGACACCTCACTATTACAAAGACTCCATTTTGGTTAAAGAAATTTTTGACATGGTACAATAGAACCCTCCAAAAGGGTTTTGTCAGAAACTGTTACCAAATGCTTGACACTTGTCCACAAGGCCCAATCAGAAGAAGGAGGACAAGTGGTCTGGGGAGGAAGGAAAGAGACGTTTTATTATTTTGTCACCAAAGGGAGGAGGACGGAGACTCCTGTCTGAAATGCCATGGTCCCGATTACAAGCAGAAATACAGAGCTTTTAAAGGATGGGTTCTCAGCTGCAGGAAATTACTGTTCACCTGCAGTTGATGATTCTGATCTTCCCACCTCTGCTGAAGACAATCTCTTGATCTTCCCCCAGAACCTCCCTTTACCAGGTTTGGGCTGGGCCATCTCTTATTGCACAAGTAACAAAAGACTTACCCTGCCCCTCCCAACCACTGGCCTGAGGCAGGGATGCAGGTTTTAGTTCTCAAAAAGGAGTGCAGGATGTGTGAAAGAGACAGAAAATATTTCTGCCATTTTTTTCAGGCTATTCCCTCTGTTACAAAACCTTCTGAGCTAACATCGGTTTGCAACCTAACTGCATATTGAATTACCTGGGGAGCTTTAGCTCAGACATTGTGAGTTTCAAAGCTTCCCTGTTTTGGTCCATTGTCACTTCGGCAGAGAGGGGCTTGAGGGATTTAGGCTATTTGTCAAGAGCTCTGCTTAACTACCCACAACTAAACCCCCTGAACTACAGTGGTTGAGGAATGCTACAGAAATTCTGGGTTTGAGTTTGAATTGTGTAAAAAGTAGTAAGTTATTTGTATAATATTAATCAGAACTTAACAGCACAACTTCTTCTTTGTAAACCACCTAGGATGACACAAGGGAAGGGAAGGAGCTAAAAGTAGGAAACATAATTTGGGGCCTGAGTCAGGGCCCGGAAGAAAGTGAACAATATTTAAGCCAGAGCCATCTACTAAGCCAGGGGCTGCAGAGTACAGAGAAGGTTCGCGGGAAGCTCCGCAGAGGGGTGTGGACGCTGCCTCTGGCTGGGCTGGCTCCGCCCTGCACACCTCCACATGGGCAAGGATTGCATTCCAACTCCTGGATGTTCCCATGCAGAACTTGCACAGCCACCCACAGAATCCCTGATGGGACCCTCACTCTGGAGTCTGAGCCCTAAAAACAATAGTTTGGGTTTGGGGGGGGGCGGGATGCACTTGGCTCTTGGCAAGTGCTCTTTGCAAGTGCAAGACCAAGTTGCCCTTTGCTGCATCCTTTTCAGCTCTACCAAAAGATTTTATTATTTGCACACAACCCAGAACATGAGATCTCTGTAAGATGGGCAAGTGTCATTATCACATTCTAGGTTGACTGCACTCATTAAACCTTCCGGCAGGTGACACGAATCTGCTCATCTCACTCTCTCCTGGGGCTCCCAGTTGCCTGGCCATGTCCTCAGAATCTCAGCTCCTCTCCTGCTTTGTCATGCCAGCATGTTTTTTCATTTTTGCTTCATTTCATTTTTGTTTTTACTAAACTTATTTAATAAAAACAGACACACTATTTTGCTGTTTTTGTTTAATTATTTGGAACAAAAAAAACTAATTCTGTTTTGTACACCAGTTAATAAAAAACTTTTTTTAAAATACTGTTGATACATATTATGGGCTGGTATATTGTTGGCTCTTTTTATTTTTTGCTTTTACATTTACTAAATGCATGAGATAAGCTTCCTTGCTTATAAGTGTTTAATTATTTGTAGTAAAGAAAACTAATTTGGTTTTGCATTCCAGTTAATAAAGGGCTTTTCCCTTATACTTGGTTTGCTCCTCTCCCCCAATTATGGTTGTTTACAATTAAGAGAAGCCACCTCGACTCAAGTTATATTCTGGTGATAGAGGAAAATAAAGAGGCACCACAATGGTTGAATGTCTGTGATGGCATTTCTGCAAAACCCTGAATTTCAACCAACATCTCCAAGAGCCAACTCTAGTCTATAACCACGCATGTCAAGAACCACCATGCCATCGCTATGTGTTTCCATGGAGGTCTTCACATGGTTTATAGACATTCTCCTGCATGATGGATGATCCCGGTAGTAAATAGCATGTGAGTTACCCCATTTTTCCACCCACACTCCCCTTGTTTTCCCTTTTCTTAATTTGTTTTCAAGATCTGTTGCAATCCCTGAACTTTAGAGTGGACACTGCTGTGCAGTAGATAGAGAGACTGTAGCTAGGATGTTAATTTTAACAGAGGGAATGGCATGAAAAAGGGTAAAGTATTTTACAAGCTGTCTCTTTAAAACTTTCCTCATTCTTTTTGGGAATTAAAATATGCATCCCTGTCAGAAGGGCAGGAGAGTTGTTTTTTCATACCACAGGAAATGGCTCCATGGAACTGTCTGGGCAGAGGTCAGGAGATTATCTTTACCAGAGATGGGGTCGATCAGAGCCATTAAGCAGTAATACCCTGAAGCTGAAAGCCCCCTTTAAAAGCTCTATGTTTCTGCTTATAGTTAGGAAAATGGTACTTCAGACATGAGTCTGCTACTTTCCTCATTTGCTAGTAAATTAATAAACCTCCCTTTCCTTCTCCTCAAACCACTTGTCCTTGTTCTTCTAATGTGGCCTCAGGAATAAGAGCTTAACTTTTGGTAACATAATGACTATTGGCTCTGTGTCTCTTTAATGAGTAAAACACAAAATAAAATGGTTTTACAGGCCAGGCGTGGTGGCTCATGTAATCCTAGCACTCTGGGAGGTTGAGGCAAGCGGATTGCTCAAGGTCAGGAGTTCGAAACCAACCTGAGCAAGAGCGAGACCCCGTCTCTACTATAAATAGAAAGAAATTAATTGGCCAACTAATACATATAGAAAAAATTAGCCGGGCATGGTGGTGCATGCCTGTAGTCCCAGCTACTCAGGAGGCTGAGGCAGGAGGATTGCTTGAGCCCAGGAGTTTGAGGTTGCTGTGAGCTAGGCTGATGCCATGGCACTCACTCTAGCCTGGGCAACAAAGCAAGACTCTGTCTCAAAAAAAAAAAAAAAAATGGGTTTACATTCTGTGATCTCACAGCATAAACCCTTGGAATCTGCTTATAGAGATTCTGCTTGATTTATGGCCTATTCTATAGGATTAAGGTTTGAAACATCAGGATGAATCCAACACTTTAGGTCTTCAATGGTCCCTAATCCTTTTTGCTATTATATTATGGTAGACTCATCATTTGTGTTTGAGTCTATTCGGGCTGCTATAACAAAATCACCATAAACTGGATGACTTATAAACAACAAATATTTATCTCTCACAGTTCTGAAAACTGGGAAGTCCAAGATTCAGGTGCTAGCAGATTTAGCATCTAATGAACCATGTTCTGGCTACATTCTGACATGGAAGGAGCAAAGCAGCTCTCTGAGGCCTCTTTTATAAGTGCATTAATCCCATTCGTGAAGGTGGAGACTTTATGAGCTAATCACCTCCCCAAAAACCTACCTCTTAATACCATCACCAAGGGGGTTACATTTCAACATATGAGTTTTGGGTGGACACAAATATTTAGACCATGGCAATTGCAAGGAATATGTTCCTGAGATCATAGCAAACCTCAAAATTCAAGAACTTTGTAATATTCTATCATTTATTTCTATATTTCAATATTCTATCACTATATTTAACAAAGTAACTAAAAACTTTGGGGGACTCCTTTAGATCCTAATTGAGAGTTGCTGCTGCAGTGTCAGGAATAGTGAACCACAAAGTCTCACTGTCACCCCAGATGGCTGGCTAGGTGCACTCACTACCAGTCATAAACCTGCCTCTCAGCACATTTGATTCAAATTCTCACCTCAGCGAAATCAATTCCTTACTACATATCAAAAAACTTTGGGATAACTCAAGAGCAGTCAAAAGTATTAATGTTAAATCCAGGAATAACATTATGGCACTGCTGATTTTATGGCATTCATGGCATAATATTATTAATGTGTTTGTATGTCAGCAAGGGCAGGGGAGAAGAGGAGTAGGGTGATGGAGATGGACTCTATAATTTTTCAAAGAATTATCGACTTCCGTTAAGAGGTAGGCTCAGCCAAAAAAATCTGATACATTAATGTATAAATGTAAATTTGATTAAATTTATTTATTAAACATCAAATTTGATACATTAATGTATAAAAACTGGAAAAACAGTCATGTAAAAGCTGTAAGCAATTTCTGATTCTAGTGGCAGAGCTGTGAGGTCACATTCAAGGCAGATCATTTCTTTGTTTTAGGAAAATTTTTGGAATGGATCCTTAACTATGATGTAAAGCAAATAACTACCAGCGTTCTTTTATAATTTATTTATTTAATTTTTATTGTTTTTTTAGAGATGGGGGGGTCTCACTATGTTCCCCGGGGAAGATTTCAAATTCCTGGGCTCAAGCGATCCTCCTACCTCAGCCTCCTGAGTAGCTGGGACTACAGGTGTGCACTGATGCGCCTGCCTTCTTTCACAACTTAACCTGAATTTAACTGTTTTATTGGATAAACTTTCAAATGTATGTTTTAGCCAGGGCTATGTTATAATCTTTGCTAATTTGGGGAGAGAACTGTTTCTTTTCCCTGTATGAAGTTAGACTGAGGGCCTGTGGCTTGCTCTGAGGTGTAAAAACAGACAACCTCAGGAAGAATACACAGCATGATCCTTTCCTCTTAAAGAAAGAAACAGGATTGAAATTGGTGCAGCTCAAGAACTCACTACTGATGTTCCAAATGCACAAAGACGAAAGAAACCAGAATGCACTGCTTTGGATGCTAACCTTATATAACTGTCTTCTGGGGAAGTGATGAGCAGGGCCACATTGCTAGGGGGCGGGGAGAGGTAGAGAAGGGAGAGTTTCCTCTAAAGGGAGTGGATATTCTCCCAGTCAATCATCCTGAAAAGGGGCCGATCTACTCACAGGCTGACATTAGACAACTGGAAGGAGAAAGCTCTTGCTCACTTGAGAACTCGTGGCAGCTGGGCCTGGAGGGGGACCAAGATGTAAGCAGGGCATGACTGGAGTTTGGGGAGAATGGAGAGCTGAATCCACCACAAGGAGCAGGCTGGAAGGAGACAGGGAGGCTGTCTGCCAGAGAATCGCCAATTTAGCAGCCATGTTGTCACTATATCACTGTTTTCCTATTCTTGTCCCAGAACTGAAAGTAAAAGCTTTTTTAAAGTTGCCATTTGGTTTCTGTTGTAATGTGGGAAAATCAGAGCAGAGCCTGTCCCATGCTTGGAATGAGGGGCGACAGGGAGGTGGCAGTAGCCAGGGGAAGCTTGGGGGGCTGGGGTGATTTGCAACCTGGTAAGGAGTGTCCCCGGGCAGACAGGCATCAAGAAGCTGGCTGCTCTGGCAACAATTAGGGTTTGTGGGACATGTGAGCATGGATCTAGGACTCAGAAATAGCTGGGGGGTTGGGGGGTTGAACTGGGAAGACTTCCTGTCTTCAGGGAGGAATGGGGCTCAGAGCCATTGTAATATAGGATTTGAGGAAGCCCGCCCTCACATGCTGGGGAGCCTAAGATACAACAGCCACCTTGAAAACAGAAATGATGAGTAGTGGCACCTAAGGCATTGAGTGGTGGCTCTTGTGGTCACCTCTCTATAAGCTCCCAACCCCAGTGAGCAAACTAGCCATTCAGCTTGGGACTATCAGTCCTCTTGCCAGTTTTCAGTAGAGTATCAACATCTCAAAGGATGAAGCAAGTCTCACCACCCTCACAGGGCTGTTGTGGACATATCCAGAGGTTGTGAAGGACCCTTGCTATGAGTCAGGTCTCCCTCCCACTTCAGCCCAGCTGACCCTTCAGTCCCTGGATGCCCCCTTTTCTGTACCATGCATTATTTACGTACCTCAACAACCAGCAGGTCATCATTTGCAATGGGCTCAAGCTTTTTATCTGGTGGTGTCTGCTCAAGCAAAGTGGTTAATTCAACCAAGATCCTGCCTCTGTAGGCAACTCCTTCTCCCTGAAAGGCAACAGCACCGGATTATTCCTCAAGGCATGAACAACAGCAAAAAGAACTCAGCCACAAAAAAATTTCTCCTTCCCGTGGCCCTAACTTTCAAAATGAATGCGTCAGCAACTGTCCCAGCTCGATTCAGATCTTTGGTATCTGAAAGGAGAGCAACCAACTTTTTAGGGGGAATCACAAAGAATGCCAGAGAATGCCACGGGAGGCCAGGGCTGAAAGGGGTCTTAGCCATGACCAAGGTCAGAGCCTCCAGATCAAGCTCTTGGTCTAGAAGGGGTTCCAGAGATTTGGGGTGGGCTGGATGGGGCTCTAAGTCTCCCTCACTTGGCTCCAGCAGAGAAGCTCTGCTTGTATCTGTGCTAACTCAGCTCCTTTTCTCCTCTTCTCAGAATAGGGAGGCTGCCGTGCTGGCTACCATGGTCAGTCTCAGTGTGGCCAGGAAGTAGAGGAGGAAGATGTGACTGAGCACGAGGAGGAAGAGTGGATACTCCTCCCCCCAGATCCAGCAGTGTTGGCCCTAGACACTTCCAGAGAGGAAGGGCGGGCACCATCTCCACAGCCGGTCTTCCACCTTTCCCCTCCTCTCTCTAGCTTAGTCGCTATCTTAGCCTTGGGAGATAACTAAGAGACATTTGGTTTCTGTTGTAGTAGAAAGAGCATTTCCTGTCTCTCAGCCTCCATGTTCTCTATGAAATGAAGTGTCTGGATCAGATCAGGAATGGCAAAGGGCATGTCACTGCCAATTGATACATTTCTGGAACATGGTGTCAAAAAGAATTCCAAGGCAGCACAGTGGCTTATTAGGAAAGAGAGGCAGCATTGATTATTGATGTCTGTCATAAGTGTAGAAGTTGTGGGAGACGTGGCCAGTACATTGAGATGATCTCCAGGACTCTCTCCTATTCTTACATTCCAAGACTTGAGGAGTGCGAGACTTCTCTCCTTCAACTCTTGATCAGTGGCATGATGGGTCCATGTGCTGGGGGAGGGATGCCCCCTAAGTATGATACTTAATTATAACCATTATAAGGAGGAATCACATTAACCAGTGCTTAATAACAACCATAATTGAAAAACTAACCTTTCCACTATTCAGCTCATCGTAGGGGTCTGGGAATCCCGTGTACTCTCTGGGGCTTCCATAAAGGTTGAGATAACAAGGTCCAAATGTTGGAACAAACCCCACCTCTGTTTCTCCTGTATTTACTGAGAGATAAACACCATCATTAGATTTTAGGCTTTTAACATTTAATCTCTTGAAATAAATATTAGTTATTAGTTAGGTAGGTGAGACTATTTTCCTCCATTTAGTGCATTAGTTGTATTAGTGCAAATTATAAGCACTATGGGACTTGCCATAGTTCTCTTTTCTTATTGCTATAAAATGTTAAATAAAAAACATTTTGGGGATAGCTCAGGGAAACTTATTCTTACTAAGAGATAATGCTATTAGAATGAAAGAATATGAAGACTCTCAAGTTGATCTTCACATTTTTTGCAAGTTTATAATTAGTGTTGTATTAAACATGTCATGGGCAATTGGGATAAAAGGTTATATTGTTTTGGAAAGGCATTTAAACGATGTATCAGATTACCTTTGTTCTTAAAAAATGCCATTTAATCTCAAGCATTTAGTATAAATCTGGCAGATGATGTTAAAAATACATGACATTTAAAAATTTTATATGTCACAGTGAACTGCCTGCCTACAGGTGTAAGACTATATGATATTCATAAGTAATGAGAAGATACCCATTCATTATTTTCTATGTCTGGTGAGCATCTGATAAGCTCTCTATTTCTGCTACCTGGTCTTAGCTAGACTACTCCCCAGTAAAGGGCACTTGAGGGCAATGTAAAAAAAAGAGCTGGAAGAAGGGGAGATTGTGGGTGATGGTGGGGAAATGTAAGAGCTGACTTCAATAGTCTGAATGGCCCCCTATGGAAGAGGGATGGACTTGTCTCCGAAAGCAGAGTTAGGACCACTGCTGGGAATTGCAAGGAAGCCAACTTTGGTTCACTCAGTGTAAGGAAGAACTTTCTATGAATTAGAGATGACAAACAATGGGACAGATAGTATTAGGGACAACCAGAAGAAATGTTGAGGCAAAGATTTTAACCTGTCCTTCAGGATGTTGTCAAGATAATTTCCACTACAGATTAGAAGTTGACCAGATAACCCTCTGGTCCTTTCCAACTCTATGCTTAAAACTAAGGGAGAGAGAGAAATGTGAATTAGTGGTGATCATGCTTATCTGACAGATGATGAACCTCTCTCAACCTCGGAGCCCTCAGCTAATAGGGGGATAATAACACCTGCCCTGGGAGAGTTGTGATGGTTAAGTGTGCGAGAGTATTGAGCAAACTTGCAAAAAACGGCCATTTCTGTGCAAACCAAAGGACATGTTATGCTCTTTCATATTTGGGAGGTGAAGACCTTCCAGACACAAAGTGGAAAGTGTTCAGTGTCTTCCAACCTAGAGATTCACATGGAAAGTGGGGGTAAGTCACTTCATACATTTAAGAACAATTGATTTAGTGTCCCGTAACTGTACCTACTGAACATAAACAATAACAAAAAATTTTATCTCTCAGAATTATTTGCAACAAAGTCAAATAGGACGGTGGTGTGCATTTATGTAACAATAAGGGACATAGAGCAAAGCCTGATTAACATATTCGTGTTAAGCTCAGCTAGGCAGGACAACCACACAACACGCACAAACATTATTACTCTAGCAAAACAATTTTTGAGACAGCAAAATGTCAAAAAAGAGTTTAAAGGCAATCAATTAATATATCTTTAATAAGATAATAGTAGATGGGAAGATCTAATAGACAGCAAAATTACAAAGCATAAACCTGTGTATGATGCAGCCCCAGCTCCTGAGGATGATAAATCTACACAGTAAAAATATTATTGGTTAAACAACAAGAGAAACAGTCATTATAAAACAGGCATTGAAAAAGTTAATCAAATCCAGCGCTAGGTAAGTGATTTAGCAACACCAGAAGAATCCCAAATTCAGACCCAGATCACCTGACCCTTTTGTAATTTATACAAGTCTCACAGGTTAATTGCAAAATGGCTCAAAACTTTGTGACAAGTGACAGAGCCACCACATGTGAATAACCCAATCTCGCCATCCCCAAGGCAGCCAGCCATCTGCAAAGAGATAACTTCCAGGGCCAAAGGAGGCCTGGTGAAGTTAACCAGTATTTTATGTTTTTAATAAAACATTTACTTGTCTTAAGGCTGACTTAGTTGGGACCAAGGCCAGAAAATCCAGATAAATTTAGTCTAACACTGTGTAAGCAACGTCTTGTAGTTTACTGTACATCCTTTGATTCAAAGCATGGTTTATTTCTTTTGGGGGGTCAGGGGTGGGGGGAAATGACAGCTTGTTATTTTGTGGCCCTGCAACAGATGGTCTGCAGAGTCTGCAATGGCAGAAGGTCTCGGAGACATTGGCTAAAATTGCTTGTAACAGCTTCTGGTTTTAGTTCTTCTGAATGTTACCACCATAGCACTAAGTAAAATGCTTATACCAATATTTCTTGAATAATTATCTTTAGATATTAATTAATAACTTCCTACTACTAATAAATAGATTTAAGTCATTTTTACCCTTCTCTCATATATAATAGTTTTAGCATGATTTTTAGTTCCTCCAATGGTTACCTTTATAATTTCATCTGCAGTCATTATACCTGGGTTCCTGACTTGACAAGAAGAGGCTACTAGCCCTCCTGCCCTTACCTCTCTCCCGCCTCCTCCCACTTCTCATCTCTATTTTCCACATTTTCACTTTTACATTGTGATAGGTAATGACATTTACACTCTGTTCTGAGCTTTGGCTATAGGTTTAATTTAAAAAAATCCAAAAACGGCCGGGCGCGGTGGCTCACACCTGTCATCCTAGCACTCTGGGAGGCTGAGGCAGGAGGATCATTTGTTTGAGCTCAGGAGTTCGAGAACATCCTGAGCAAGAGCGAGACCCCGTCTCTACTAAAAATAGAAAGAAATTAGCTGGACGACCAAATATATAGAAAAAATTAGCCTGGCATGGTGGCGCATGCCTGTAGTCCCAGCTACTCGGGAGGCTGAGGCAGGAGGATCTCCTGAGCCCAGGAGTTTGAGGTTGCTGTGAGCTAGGCTGACGCCCGGGCAACAACAACAAAAAATCCCCAAACAATAAATCATGCTTACATTCTAGCAAGCGTATAAATATTGTTCTCTGCAGAGAAAAGAAAGAGGTTGTGATTACATTTCCTTCAGTATATCATACCTCCGCTACTCAGCAAAGAATGTTCAGATGGACTCTCTTTCCTGCCTTCTGCCATTTGCTTAAAATAATGCCACACAGGACTTTATATATTTGTGTGTGTGTGTGTGTGTATTTATATAACTTCTTTGTTCGCCTCTTTGTTTTTCCTGGAATTTCTAATTGCCTTCTTTTTTTTGTTTCTTGGGGGAAGAAATCTATATCTTCTTCACCATATCTCTAATATCTAGTATAACCAGGTTCTTAGTAATGTTGTCTATTGCTTGGATTAACAATGTTTTATTTCAAAACCTATAAAACACCTTAAACAAATTAAAGATGAGAGCGACCTTGAGTTTCCCAAGACAAAATTTTGTCCCAAATTCTCTCACTTTTTAAAATACATATAATCTCTCAATATATTTAATATGTTGGCAATTACAAGAATTTTTGTTTTGGTAACAATAAATATTGCTGGTATTAACGTGTTAACATTCAGTTTTTTCTCTTATCATCTTAACCTCTTTCCTTTGTTCCCCATTACAAGTTCTGGGATCTGCACACAACCATAATGCCAGGTATTGGCAAGCAATTCTCAGAAAGAAGAGTGTATTGGCTGCCAATGCTTGTGAGAATAAAAACAAAATACACATTATTTTAGGGAGTGGAGATCACATGGTTCATTGGCATCTGACCTCATTATTCTTGCAAGGGATTCTGCTGAGAAGAGAATATTATGTTGCATTTGGGTGGACCTGTGTCAATGCCACTCCAAAAAATAATGTGCTGACACTCTGTATTGAGATTCAAAAATTTATAAAACAGATACTGGGAAAGAGGTTTGGGATGGGAGCAAGAGAGCTAAAATCTTCAAACTGTGAGTTGCTTCGATTATTATTAATTGTTTATTGGCCATCACCAACACATCACAGAAATGGTTCACATGTGGCTTTTAAGAAACCAAGTCTATAGCCAGGTGGCTACCTCAGTCCATTCTTTCTCCAGAAGTTCTGTATCTTATCTGGTTTCAAATCTGCTAAGTGACTTACCTTCCACTTCCCCACCAGAGGCAGCAATTTTAGAGAGGTGTAGGTACGTTGTTCCAACTACATCATTTTTAGTAAGACGGTCCCTGTATAAAAGAACAGGTTAAGGCCTCCACCTATGAAAACATGTCTTCATTTCAATAATAAAGAAGGTAGAGCTGGAAAATACCCCAGACCTCAGAAATCATCAGGTCCACCTGGTACCTGACCCCTTGGACCACCCCAACTTAATAAAAGTGGGAAAAATCGGGTAGACGGTGCTCAGAATTTGGTGGCGAGGCCCATCTGAGCTCTCCGTGTGCCACTGGGTTTGTCCTTGGGACCACCACTGTAACACTTGCTGTAACAATATTGTGGGGGCACATTTGCTCGCTACAAGTATATACAACTTTGTGTATCCCTCTGGGGGTACCTTAGACAGCTTGTGAGCCTGAACCATAAAATGGTCTCAGACTGGGCACATACTATTAAATAGGAACACTCTCTCTGCTTCATTCCTCTTCATTCCATCTTGTGGCGTGCCCGCTCTGAAGAGCAAGGCTCCATAGGAGGGAGCAAAGGTTCAGTATTTGGGGGAAGGATTATAGCAAAGTATATTAGGTTATAGAAAGTGACTAATTAAACACAATTTGTGTAAGAAAAACTTCTTATTTATGAGTATTAAATCACATGCATGGGGTTTGAATCTTTTCTGTCCATCCAGATGATATTGTCTAGAATAAAATTAAAGAATCTTTATCTTTCCCTAGTTGTCCAAATACTTTATAGGATATATAACCTAAGATCTGGCTCCAAGGATTCCCCAGTTAAACTGCATCTCTCTGTGCAGCCTAAGCTACACCATTGCTTTGGGGAGAGCAGACTAGGTCAGAAAAACAAAACAAAACAAAATAAAACACAGGCATTTGTAGTGACTACAGGTAACTCCGGGATGGCTCAAAGAGCAATCAGCCCACTGCAGAGCCCATAGGCCAGAGTAGTCACTTGAACTATGTAGGTTCCAAACCCAGACTCCTGAGGGTTCTTGAGGGCACTAGAGCGCATTCTGTAGGTGGCCCGAGGGTCCCACCTGCCTTAAAATCGCTTTACACTCATTGGAAAGGGGCGCTTTGTCCTCAGTGCTCAATTATGGCCCTCAATTAATTGTGATGTGGTCCTTGGACAAAATGAAATCCACTCCCCTCCTCCCCACATGCCTGATGCCATAGTACTGATAAGGTACTAACAGGAAAGTTGAATACATTTGGCCAAAGGAGATATGGTGGAGATAGCCAGACAGGGTGGGAGCCCAAATGGGTCTCTTTCCAAGTGACTGTGAGAAGCTACCTAACTGTCTGAGCCTTAGTTTCTTCATCTGTAAAATGAAGCTAATAGTAGTCTCTACTCCATAGAGTTACTCTAAAAACTAAATGGGATAACGTAGGTAAGATATCTGGCACAGTGCTAGGCTTGGTAGTGCTCGAAAACATGGTAAATAACATGATAAATTATGATGATGATTATGATGGTGGTGTTGATATTTGCCATGTTTCCATTCTCAGAGAGCTAAGGGCTGCCAGTTAATGCTCCATTCAACTAGAACTTTCTAAGAATGATTTCTTTATGGACAATCAGTACTAGGAGGCTGGTCTAGTAAAAATTCCAATGGACCATTATAACGAATTTTCTTTGCCTTCAGTTAGGTAGTTTCATTCACTTTCCTTTCTAGCAATAGGCAAAGAATTGTTCTCAGAATGTTTTGATGATTCTTCCCAAGAAATGGACTTGGGAAGAATCTATTCTTTAAAACTCAATTTCTGAAGTCGATTTTGGACAGCCTGATGATATTTAAATCCTTGATTTCTTATCTTGGGGCATTTCAGATCATTTTCCCCTTTTATTTATGAATAGTTGAACCAAAATATCCAAAGCTTTTCTGCAATAACACTATTATTAAATGTTTTAAAAATTTTTTTTAGAAAATACCCAGTCCCAAGAGCAGTTTATCCCCTTCCTTTGGAAGGAAAGCAAATACACTGGAAAGTTAGACCATCTAGAATAATGTTTTACAATATCCAAATGTTTAATTCTTTAATGTTGAATTAGACATATGTCTATTTTTAACTCACCAGTCATATATTGTTAGTTTTATTTTTTCACATACTGAAGGAAACTGTAAAAATGAAACAGAAAAAAAAGTAGTTATTTCTCTATTTATCCAGTCACTATTAAAGTAAATACTCTTACTTTTTCTAAAAGAAAAGAAAGCCAAACCTTGATCTGAAGATTGACGACCTGATTCCACTCTGGGTTTGCATTTTTCTCAATTATATTTGTGCAAACCTGAAAAATCACCAAAGCAAAACAGTAGGTTTTCAACTTTCTAATGTTTCAAAGTTCGCAATATATGTATGATAGATTATGACTCTGGCAGTTTACTTATTAGTTATATACTTAGTAACCTGGTTAAACTTTATATTTCTTGCTAATGATTTGGTAAAATATGACATGAGTTTAATACTGATCTTTGCTTCTTCTATGCGCTAAAAGCTTGTTTTTAATGATTTCTTCATTAGTTTTCAATTGTCAGATTTCTAACATTAGGTTAATGTAACGAAGCAAGACTTAAGGTTTATGAGCATTTAATATATACTGTTTGATGAGCATCTCATCATTAACACACCCAAACAGATCTTTTGATCCCACCCACCAGCGTCCCCCCCCACCCCAAATTGGCTCCTGTTCCAGTCTTTCCATCGCTGTCTGCCCAGTTGCTCAGGGTCGGAACCAGAGTCAGCCCTAACGTCTCTCCCCCATCACATGCCTCACTCAGTCCATTAGCAAATGCTGACACGTCCATCTTCAAGCCAATCCTGAAACATTTCTCCCCCAGACACCTGGGGCTCCTATCTGGATCCCAACTGCCTCTCTTCCTCCTGACTTTAATGTCACTCCTCTGTGTAACATCTTCAGGGAGCCCTCAAAGGACACAAACAAGTTCAGATTGCCACTTGGCTGACAAAGTCCCACCTGTCCCAACACCGCTTCTCTCTGCCCGCATCTCTTAGTTTTCCCTGGCTCTCTCCACTGCGGCCACCCGAATATTCCTTTGCTGCAAGTGCATTTCCTCCTTGGGGCCTTTCCATTGCACGTCTCTCTGCCTAGAAGCCCCTGCTTCCCAGACCTCCGTACATCCAGGCCTTTGCTTAAACATCATCTCCTCAAAGTTGTCCCACTTGATAACCCTGCTAAAAACCCCTCCCCTACACCAATCACCGCATAATACTTAGCCCTGTCTGAAGTCATTCAATTACTTGTTTGCTTATTTCTTGTCTGTCGCTACTATTCCAAAGTAAGTTCCATGAGAGCAATGGCTGTTCCATGTGCTCTTTTCTATATCCCAGCACGTTGGACACAATCTGGTACTCAGAAGGTGCTCAATAATTACTTCTCGAACTAATTAACCCTCTCAACAATCCTATGAGATTATTATTATCTCCATTTTCAGGAAATTAATAGTCAGAGGGGTAAAGGATTTGCCTACCTATGGAGTGGAGTGAAGCCTGCATTGGAATCAGGCCTCCTTTTGCCCCAGAGCCGAAGACTTTTCTACCACACCGCCCTGAGTCTTTTAGGAAAAAAAACCCCAGTCGTGTGTGTGCGTGCGTGCGTGTGTGTGTGTGTGTGTGTGTGTGTGTGTCATTTGTCAGATCTTGCTTTCACAAAAACATGGTTCAAACACACAGAAGATGCTAGTTCTTCATGCCTATAACTGTCCACAATGTGTTGCTTTTCTACTGTGGAATCTCACTCTCCAATCTTTGACAATCTGGGTAGGTTAACATTGTCCCTACACCAAGAATCTCCCAGATTTTTCCGGAGGAGCAGGATGGCAGGAGGGAGCAGCTGGGCCTCAGAGGTCTACACTCTATGACATTTACCAGGGATGCTAGTGGACAGCTGGGGAGCTTGTCTCTGATTAATATAACACTCAGACCTGAAAAATAACTCCAAAAATTCGGTGATAGCTTTCGCTATTCTAATCTTTCAAAAGATTGAATTTTCTAATTTGAGCTCTGCATACTTTCCACTCCAAAATAAACCTGTGGAGAAGTCTGGCGTGTTCAGACTCAGATAATCTGTGTTCCTGCAGAGGGCCCCACTCATCAGGGGGCTGTTTTAACAAACAGTAAGCAGGAATTCACTCCAAGGAAAGCATGTTTGAAATATTTATTCTTAGGGGCATCTGCATTTAGATCACATACAAACCTTTTTTCCAGCAAAGGAAACTTCTACAAAAGGATCCACAAGGTTTTTCTTATCAGCATTGCCTCCAAATATTTCCTTCACTGTCTGTGAGAAGGCATCATCCACTGGAAAAGAATACGTCACACAGCAGAAATTAAACTTGATTCTCTTAAAAGAGCAGAAATTATTCAGCAAAATTTAAAAAATTTCTCTTGGCTGGGCGTGGTGGCTCACGCCTGTAATCCTAGCACTCTGGGAGGCTGAGGTGGGCGGATTGCTTGAGGCTGGGAGTTTGAAACCAGCCTGAGCGAGACCCCATCTCTACTAAAAATAGAAAGAAATTAATTGACCAACTAAAAATATATATACAAAAAAAAAAATTAGCCGGGCGTGATGACACATGCCTGTAGTCCCAGCTACTCGGGAGGCTGAGGCAGTAGGATCGCTTAAGCCCAGGAGATTGAGGTTGCTGTGAGCTAGGCTGATGCCACGGCACTCACTGTAGCCTGGGCAACAAAGTGAGACTCTGCCTCAAAAAAATAAAATAAAATAAAATAAAATAAAATAAAAAATTTCTCTTATAAGTAAAAATAGTTGCAACAAGCATTGTTCCCCTGGGTGGCAAGAACTAGCAGCAGAAATCCTTTTTGTCTTAGTTGAAAGAAAAAGAAAATGTTTTCTCCACAAAGTTTTAAAATCAATAGGAGTAACTTGAAAAATAAATTGATAAATTACTATGCTGAGACTTAATCATTTATTGAGTGAAAAAAAGTAGAATAAAGTTCATTCAGTCAGGATAAGAGGCAATTCTCAAACTCAGGCCTGGTTTCAATTTAGAAAAGGTACTTTAGGTAGCAATAATATAGGTCTAGTCTCCCTTTTGCAGAAAAATTCAAGAAAATTTGGCATAATCCTAAATAACACGTTTAATCAACTATGATCTATTTCAACAAACTCAAAAGTGAATAGAAATCAATTAAACAGGTCAACATAGGAAGTATAATGTAAGGTATAATTTATTTATTTGCTTTGAGATATATCTAAGGGAAAGATGGTACGAGGAGGCATTACAGGGTCTTAAAAAAGGGAGAAAAGACTGGGTGCCAGTGGCTCACACCTGTAATCCTAGCACTTTGGGAGGGTGAGGTGGGAGAATCATTTGAGCTCAGGAGTTCGAGACCAGCCTGAGCAAGAACGGGACTCCATTTCTACTAAAAATGGAAAAATTAGCTGGGCACAGTGGCACATGTCTATAGTCCCAGCTACTCGGGAGGCTGAGGCAGAAAGATTGCTTGAGCCCAGGAGTTTGAGGCTGCAGTGAGCTATGATGATGCCATAGCACTCTAGCTCAGGTGACAGAATGAAACTCTGTCTCAAAAAAAAAAAAGGGTGGGGTGGGGTGGGGTGGGGAGAAGAGTTCCTCGGAGAAGGAGCAAATCCTGAAGAGACCCCTAGTCTGTACGGTGGGCACTGCCTCCTGCGGACTTGGAGAAGGGTTCTGTGCCCCAGAGCCCAGCAGGAAGCAGGCAGGCTGGGCAAGGCAGAACAGATGTCAGCAGTAACAGAGGAGGATGTGGACTAGTGCCTGGAAATGGAATCTCCATAAGCGATTCTCTTAGATATATCTGATCTCGTTAAATGTATATCATAATACAATAGCAATAGACTTCCAGTCACTGGGACTTTACCACTCTTTGCTCAGCTATTTTTAATAGTCAGCAAACACATTTATTTGAAAATAAAAGTTCACAGTTTAATTTGGGATGAAAGGGATTGGAAGTGCTGACTGATGGTTTCTCTTTGGCATTCTCTAGAATAAGGGGAAAATACAGGACATTGGTGGAAGACAAAAGAGAGGAGAATGGGTGAAAGCAGGTGCACAACAGGAACACAGATCAGCAACCGAGCCGGCTGCACCATAAACATGCTCAGGTAGCTTTCGGTGGGGCCAGAATGAATGAAGATAATTCCATGAAAAACACATGCTAGGAAAGAAAGAAAACACGTGGCAGGGAACCCCGATCGCTATTCAGAGTATGAGCTTAACACATCTCATCCCGCAGACAACTGACAATCCCGGGGCAAGATGAAATTGGTACATACTCTGGGGGATATCTTCAGCTCGGTAGATTTTCAGCAAGAAGGTCACCCACCGGAGGGCGATGCCAGCAGGGAGTAACAAATTACTCTCCACGTCATCACAGTCGCCATCGCGGTCTGGTTTGTCAGGCTATTGGGGACACATGATTAAAGCTGTACATACAGAAAAGCAGCACTTGGAAAAAGCCAAATTAATGCTTCTAAAAGGAAACCAATCAGAACTGTTTCCATTAGGATTTCCTGTGTTTGGAGCTTAAGAGTTCAGCCACCAGTTTTCCTTCAACCTCAAAACTGCTCTACAAAAATCAATGCTCATAGGTTTCTGTGTCCTTTTGTAATTTGATGAGCACCAAATAGTACAGTATGTGCTTGTTCCTGATGCTCTTCCAAACCTCACTGGCCACTCACTATTCTCCAGTTTGCTGCCCAATTTCCCAGAATAATCACTAACCATTTAGGTAGCAATGCCTGACTCTGTGGGCAAGCCCGGATCTATAGATAAAATGAGTCTTTATAAATGAGGCAAGGAAGCTGGGAAAACACACAAATCGTTTCTGAATTAAATGTTCGCGCATGGACACCGGGAAGGAGTCTAGGTGAGCTAGAGTGGTAATTCTATGATGAAAAATGCCCTGATCATTGCATGAATTACAAACTATGCTCCATTTCGCGGTTCCTGGTGCCCACACGCTTAATTCATGGTCTTCTTGTTTAGTGGTAAGTGTAAAAGGCAGAGAATTCAGGGACTCACGGGAGGCTCGTCTCCAGTTCCCAGGACAAACATGCTGACTTTCATGTAACCTTTAGCGCCTGAGCTGGTATCTTCCGGGTCATTGAGAAGAAGCCATTTTCTCATGACAGCATGACCTAAAATAAAGAAAGAGTAGAAGGACGGTCATATTTTAAAGAGATGCTGACAGGTCTGTGACTTCATCTGCCGTAAGATAAACAAGCATTTTCTCGGAAGCCTCATGGTACACACCAAATTCCCAGAGGAGTCTCCATGTTAATGGCCTCTGTCCTGCACCCTCCCCCACCCCACCCTGCTGTCCTGTCCTCGTGTGACTCAGACAAGACTCTCCAAGCTGGATCAACTAATTTTATAATCTGATCTTGATAAGATCAAAATATCCTCGCAAACAAAAATTACACATCCGTACTAAGTTAGTTATTAATATTTATTCCCACTAAGCATCCTCCTCTTTCCCATCAAAAAAACCATAATTTTAAATTTCTTTGACTTTAATTCCTTGGCTCCTGCTCTCCCCCCACCAAATTGTATTGCTTGCTAGAATCTTCTTCAGTGTCAGAAGGCATGAACTTAAGACTTCAAATTGATGGAGAGAACATTACTTACCAGGTTCATCATAAACGAATCCAACATCAATCTGGGAAAATATAATTTAAAGTAGTTTGAGTAAATTTTAAAATCTGTCTAGTCACTATAAAGAAACCATCATGATTATATTTAAATATAATGCTCTTGACTAGACTTAAATTTCCTTCAGATCCAACATTTCCACCTTACCCTCTTGCATCCCCAATGCCTTGTCTGAAATGTGGCCCTCAATAAAACACTATTTTTTTTTTTTGAGACAGAGTCTCACTTTGTTGCCCAGGCTACAGTGAGTGCCATGGCGTCAGCCTAGCTCACAGCAACCTCAAACTCCTGGGCTCAAGCAATCCTGCTGCTCAGCCTCCCGAATAGCTGGGACTACAGGCATGCGCCACTATGCCCGGCTAATTTTTTCTATATATATTAGTTGGCCAATTAATTTCTTTCTATTTATAGTAGAGACGGGGTCTCGCTCTTGCTCAGGTTGGTTTCGAACTCCTGAGGTCAAACGATCCACCCACCTCAGCCTCCCAGAGAGCTAGGATTACAGGCGTGAGCCACCGCACCTGGCCAATAAATCACTATTGAATGAATGAACTAGTCTTACAGCTGGAAGGGACCATGGAAATAGGGGGACCAACATGTTCTAGTTTGGCGAGAACTTTCCCAGTTCTAACATTAAAAGTCCCAGGCAAACTGGGACCACTGGTCATTGTACAGAAATTCACCTGGCCCAACTTTCTGTCCAATCCTCCTCCTCTTCCTCTTCTAGCTAATGCTAATATTAATACAACCATTGACTGAGCAGTTCAATGTGTCAGGTGCTGTGCTAGGTGCTTACATATACCATCTCATTTAATCTTCACAATGACCCCATTTTACAGATGAAGATTAGAGAGGTTAAGTGAGTACCCGTGGAACATATGGCTCACTGGTGGCAGACAGGGTACGAACACAGGTTTGCCTGGCCCAGGACATCTAGTGACTGGATCGTTCCTTGGGGAGGCAGCCTATTCCAGGTAGAATTGTTGGGAAGAAAGCCAACCAGGTTTTGGCCTTTTAATTTCAGTGAATGTTTCTTAGAAAAGCACCCTGGATCTCTTGCCTAGTTTGGCTTTCCTTTCACACTCCAGACTTATAATTGGCTTTGTGTGAATAGATGGAGCCCTGGGACCACTGGTAAGTGGAGTTGGACGGTGAACTTCCTGCCATAGAAGTGGATTCTCTTCCAGTCACAGATGGAACCCTGGCAGGGCCCTGATGTGGCAGCTTCAGGGCATCTTGCTTTGGGGCACTGCTAACTGTTGGACTTGAGAAGTCAGAAAGCCCCAGGCAGCCCTCAGCAAGGATCATGGTGTTGATCTCTTACATGTGACCCTAAGACGTCACCAAGATGGGTACCCAGGAATCAGATTTCCTCTCATGAAAGTTCTCATCTTAATGTAAGTTGAATGAAGCAGACTGTTGTCACCTACCTTAAATTCCCCCATCAGACAATCTGCCCGCAAAGAGTGGGAATTATAAACCTGGAAGAAAGAACAAGAGTGACGAGGTGATGGGCGCTGGCTGGCAGAGAGTGCCCTGCGCCTTCCCACCACCGAGCCTTACCCGGATGCTGATGATCTCTTCCATCAGCTCAGAGGGGGTCATGTTGACATTGTAGAAAAACAACTGTCAAAACAACAGGGAAAATGTTTCAATGTTAGCAGGGGATTCAGCTTTATTGGGATCTGATGATATAATTTTGGGGGCCCTCCTAAAAAAGTGCAAAACACAAATCGAAAATTAGGTTTAACCACGTGAACACATTGCAGGGCCTTGGAAAAGGCCCTGAAGTTGAAGCTTTGTGGTAAACCCACTTCTGCATGTTGGAAAAAGGAAAAGGAGTAACAAATATAGCGTTTATTTAACTAAATAAAATTGTTTATTTGGGACTAGGTGTCTAAAAGCTAAATGAAGTAAAGATACAAGGCTAATTCCTGTTGCAACTCTTGCTAAAATAGATGCTTAGAGCTGGCATGATCTAAGGTGTTCGTTTAATTCTCTAACATTTTTAGCCATATTGTTTGTGTCTAGCAACTCTAATCTTACTTTTTCTAAGAAAACACCTTCAAAGATAACTTTGCCCATTAGATTATGTTAGTGCCTCAGCAGAGCCAAGATTGATCACATTTTAACTTGTTGTAGCAGCTAATTTTAAGAAAGTTGATTCTTGAGAGATGAATATTATGCATATAGAGGTTGTATCATGTCAGGCCAAGAAACGTTAATCCTAAAAAAATATTTGAGCATTTTTTCAAACTGAGACTTTTTTCTCCAACTTTTAACTTAGAAATATTTCAAATCTACAGGAAAGTTGAAAGACTAGTAAGATAAACACTGCTTTTCAACTATGTCCGCCAATTATTACCATTTGGAGACATTTGCTTTATCGTTTTCTTTTTTTGACTGAACTATTTGTAAGAAAGTTCTAGATGACACTTCACTCCTTCAAAATATATTTTGAAATATATATTGACATCCATCTCCTAAGAGCAAAGACATCTTATATAAACATAATACTATTACCATATCCAAGAAATTTAACATCTAACAATACGGGCCGGGCGCGGTGGCTCAAGCCTGTAATCCTAGCTCTCTGGGAGGCCGAGGTGGGCGGATCGTTTGAGCTCAGGAGTTCGAGACCAGCCTGAGCAAGAGCGAGACCCCATCTCTACTATAAATAGAAAGAAATTAATTGGCCAACTAATATATATAGAAAAAAAATTAGCCGGGCATGGTGGCACATGCCTGTAGTCCCAGCTACTTGGGAGGCTGAGGCAGCAGGATTGCTTGAGCCCAGGAGTTTGAGGTTGCTGTGAGCTAGGCTGACGCCATGGCACTCACTCTAGCCTGGGCAATAAAGTGAGACTCTGTCTCA
>VSMD01137948.1:0-22447 GCA_008750895.1 Mirza zaza | reverse complement strand
CTCCTAGGCTCAAGCAATCCCTCAGCCTCAGCTTCCTGAGTAGCTGGGACTACAGCCATGTGCCACTATGCTCAGCTAATTTTTCTATTTTTAATAGAGACAGGGTGTCATTCTTTTTCAGCCTGGTCTCAAACTCCCAAGCTCAAGCAATCCTCCCACCTCTACCAGAATGTTAGGATTACAGGTGTGAGCCACCATGCCTGGCCATGACCCTTATTTTATTTATTTTATTTTATTTTATTTATTTTATTTTTTTGAGACACAGTCTCACTCTGTTGCCTGGGCTAGAGTGCCGTGGCATCAGCCTAGCTCACAGCAACCCAAGTGCCTGGGCTCAAGCAATCCTCCTGCCTCAGCCTCCTGAGTAGCTGGGACTACAGGCATGCACCACTGTGCCCTGGCTAATTTTTCCTATTTTTAGTTGTTTGGCTAATTTCTTTCTATTTACAGTAGAGACAGGGTCTCACTCTTGCTTTGGCTGGTCTCGAATTCCTGAGCTCAAGTAAACTTCCTGCCTCGGCCTCCCAAAGTGCTAGGATTAAAGGCGTGAGCCACTGTGCCCGGCCCATGACTCTGATTTTTACTTAATGTTTCTCCCATGTGAGCACTCAGACAAGATCGTGGATGTTAAGAAGTGGTGAAGAGTTTAACCACACACATGACATTATTTCATTTTATTTATTTATTTTTATTTTAATTTTCTCTTCAGTGTGGACACTCTGAAGTTGAAGACTTCAGGCCTGACCAAAGAATACACTATCCACACTTCCATGGTTTCTCTCTCATATGGACCCTCTAATGCATATAAAGATTTAAGTGATCCAGCATTAAAAAAAACCCATTATTGGGTATATTTACAAAGGAAAGAAAATTAGTATGTTAAAGAGATATCCGTACTCCCATGTTTACTGAAGCACTATTCACAATAGCCAAGACATAGGCCAAGATATGGGATCAAACTAAAGGTCCACCAGATGAATAAATAAAGAAAACATGGCATATATACACAATTACCATTTAGTCGTGAAAAAGAACAAAATCTGGTCATTTGCAGCAATGTGCATAAGTTTTGGAGGACATTATATTAAATGATATAAGCCAGGCACAGAAAGATAAATACATGCTCTCATTCATATATGGAAGCTGAAAAAGTTGATCTCATAAAAGTGGAGAATAGAATAGTGGTTATTAGAAGCAGGGAAGGATGGGGGAACAGCCAAAATTGATTAACAGATACAAAAGTATAGCTAGATAGAGGAATAAGTTCTGGCATTCTACAGCACTACAAGGTGATTGAACAATAATTTTGTGTTTATTTTCAAATAGCTCGAAATGCAGATTTTGAAGGTTTTCCAACACAAAGAAATGATAAATGTTTGAGGAGATAAATATGCTAATTATACTGATTTGATCATTATACACTGTAGACTTGTATCAAAATATCACAATGTATCCCATGAACATGAACAATTATGTATCATTTAAAAATAATGACAAGAGCATATCAAGATTCAAACGCCTCTTGTAGCCCTTCCCACAGTCCTCACATTTGTATTGTTTTTCTCCACTATGGTCTCTTTGCTGGTCTTTAAGGTATGAACTGTGTACAATGATCTTTCCACAGTCCTCACATTTGAATGGTTTCTCTCTGCTGTGGAGTCTCTGATGGGTTAGGTGAGTTGAGGCCCATCTGAAGCCTTTTCCACACTCCTCACATTTGTATGGCTTTTCCCCAGTGTGAACTCTCCGATGAGAATGAAGTTTTGAATTTTCAGTAAATCTCTTCCCACACTCTTCACATTTGAATGGTTTTTCTCCACTATGGAGTCTCTTATGATTCAAAATACTTGAGGCCCGGCTAAAGCTCTTCCCACATTCTTTACAATTATAAGGTTTTTCTCCTGTGTGGACCCTCTGGTGCATGTCGAGATTAAATTTACTGTTGTAACCCTTCCCACACTCCTCACATTTGTATGGCTTTACCCCACTGTGAACTCTGCGATGGGAATATAGTTGTGAATTCTGAGTAAATCTTTTTCCACACTCTTCACACTGGAATGGTTTTTCTCCACTGTGGACTCTACGATGAGTATAAAGTTGAGAATTCTGAGTAAACCTTTTCCCACATTCTTCACATTTGAATGGTTTTTCTCCACTGTGGATTCTCTGATGATTCAAAAGACAGGAGGCCCAGCCAAAGCTCTTCCCACATTCCTTACATTTATAGAGTTTCTCTCCTCTGTGGACCCTCTGATGAAAGTCAAGATCCAACCTCCTTTTGTAACTCTTTCCACACTCCTCACATTTGTATGGCTTTTCTCCACTATGGGCTCTCTGATGGGAATAGCGTTGTGAATTTGTATGAAATCCCTTCCCACATTCTTCACATTTGAAAGGTGTTTCTCCACTGTGCACATGCTGATGTCTTGAAAGACCTGAGGGCCATCTGAAACTCTTCCCACATTCTTTGCAATTATATGGTTTGTCCCCTGTGTGGTCCATCTGATGTCTATAAAGATCTCGCCTACGAATGAAACCTTTTCCACACTCCTCACATCTGTATAGTTTCTCTCCAGTGTGGACTACATAATGATTATTAAGAGCTGATCTCTGACCAAAGCTCTTACCACACATATCACATCTGAATGGTTTCTCCTGCATATGAACAATGGAATGCCTGTTAAGATTTGATCTACTACGAAAACTTTTGTAACATATATCACATTTGAATGGTTTCTCCCCAGTGTGAATTCTCTGATGTTCCTGAAGCTGAGAATCATGAATGAAGGCCTTCCCACATTCCTCACAATTATAAGGTTTCTCTCCTGTGTGTAATTTGTGATGAATATAAAGTCCTGATCTACGACTGAAGCCTTTCCCACACTGCTCACATTTGAATGGTTTCTCTCCAGTGTGGACTCTCTGATGAGTTTGCAGATATAAGCTTTGACTGAATTCTTTTCCACACACATCACAATTATACAGTTTCTCTCCCATGTGGATTCTTTGATGAATACAAAGAGCTGAGTTATAACAGAAGCTTTTTCCACACTCATTACATGAATAAGACTTCTCTCTTGAGTGTAACTGTTGATGAAGATCAAAGATTGAGATATCACTGAAGGACTGTTTACTCCCATGACGCAGGTAAGGTTTCTCTCCTATGTGATTAATAGACAGTCCTGTCTCAACCTGGCAGGGCATATCAGCTTGTGTGGACAACTGAGACCTGGTTAAGTCACTTGCAATTTGTTCCAAGATTTGCTGGCAGGACAAATCTTCATGTGATGCTGCTTCTAGAATAGTCTTTATCTCAGTTTGGATTTTTTCTCCTATCAGAAAACAGAATTAAGAGATATGGACAAGTGAAGGCTCTATCTAGTATTATTAAGATTTCCTAGGCCAGGCGCGGTGGCTCATGGCTGTAATCCTAGCACTCTGGGAGGCGGAGGCAGGAGGATCGCTCGAGGTCAGGAGTTCGAAACCAGCCTGAGCAAGAGTGAGACTCCTATCTCTACTAAAAATAGAAACAAATTAATTGGTCAGCTAAAAATATATAGAAAAAATTAGCCAGGCAAGGTGGTGCATGCCTGTAGTCCCAGCTACTCGACCACTTGAGCCCAGGAATATGAGGTTGCTATGAGCTAGGCTGACACCACAGCACTCAAGCCCAGGGAACAGAGTGAGACTCTGTCTCAAAAAAAAACCAAAGATTTCCAGTTAGCACATGGCATGAAAATTTTCAGATTGTGTTTTCAAGTGCACCATGGTCTCTCTGCATTGAATGAGACCAATTCAGAAGCACACCAAGTCTCCTATCTTAAATTCTTGTAGAAGTAAAACCTTGCATGGTAAATTATGTAACTAATACTTGCATGGTAAATTATATAACTAATAAGTATGTACATAATGAAATATGATTCAAAGAGAAGTTTAAGGGAAACAATAACATAGTCAATACTTTATATATTTATCCTCAACATCTGAGAGGTATAGGCCAAAAAATAAAAATATTATCCTGGGATATCCAGGAGTGACCAAAATAATCACATGAAACCTGAAAGGTAGAAGACAGAGGCATAAGCAGAGGAGCAGAGGAAGCTACTCTATGACTATGGAAGAATGGTCAGAGATGCAAAGTTGCTGCCGTTGAGGATGGAGGAAGGGAAGTAGGATGTGCACAGTCCCTAGATACCTGCCATGGTATCCAGGTAAACCAAAGGAAAAGTTTCTTCTGCCCCTGAACACTCAGGAAAAAAATGAAGTCCTACAGAGAACTGGATTTGAGTCCAGTGAGATTCACCAGACTTCAGGCCTAAAGAACAGAAAGATAAGAAATGTTTGTTCTTTAATCCACTAAGTTTGTGGTAAGTGGTTACCACCAACAGGCAGTACAGCATCTTTAGCAGGACAGAGAAATAGCAGGGAGGACAATGTGTCTGGAAAAGATAGCAAGAGAGAAGACAGGAGGTGTAGTCAGAGAGGTAAAGGGGGACGAAAAGCAGAGCGTAGGGTCTGTAAAAACCAAAGAAAGACATCATAACTTTAATAAAAATAAGAAGGCAAAAAGGCTGTTGAGCCCAGGAAGGGCACTCTGACTTACAGTTCCTAAGGATCACCTGGCTGCTATGAGGAGAGCAGATGCCAGGTTGGGAAGGGTGGGAGCACGACAACCAACAGGAAGGCAGTTGTAATAATCCAGGAAAGAGGTCTGGCAATTTGGACCAGGGCAATAGAGTTGGACATGGACAGAAGTAAAAGATAGGGGAGTCACGTACAAAGATGCACAGTTGTTTGGTTCATACCTGAATTCCCTTCTCTATGGGTTGCTGTCTTTATCATCCAATACTTTTCTTCTTTTATGAAGTGGAAAGTATCTCGGTGGAATGGTTCATGCCCTGTGAACATGCAGAGTCACGTGCTTAATCCCAGCACCTGCTAGGTGAAATTTAGGTTCCCATTGCACACTCAAACTGGAATAACCTAAGATACGAAGTCACTCCTGCAGCCTGACATTCCATCACAGAGAGTGCCTGTCCTCACCCACTGACAGCAGGTTCCTGAAGTTCTCCAGCATCACTTCTCGGTACAGCTCCCTCTGGGCAGGGTCCAGCAGCCCCAGCTCCTCCTCACTGAAGACCACAGCCACGTCCTTGAACGTCACTGCCTCCTACAACATCCAACATATGCAACCTCAATCTCATGACCAGTGATTACTGGGAGAGGGGTGGCCCTGAGTGGGCAGAGAGTTGGGAAGTTGCTCTGGATGTTGAGAGACGTAGGTCAACTTACAGATTTTCCACTCACTTTGTGTCTATCCTGACAATGACACACAGTGATTTTCTTGAGCTCCCCCAGAAGTACAATGATGACAGGGAAGTCCAATGCTTCTACTTTGTGTGCTCATTGAGCCTACTTGTAAGTTACCCCCTCTAGGACACTAAATGCTGTACCCTGGGCTACACACATTTAAGTTTTAATGAATCTTGCCAAGTGCCCCAGCAGCATTTAGCAGTTCAGTGACAACACCATTTGAAAAGGCTTACTGTCCTCCACTCTGGTATTTGAAACCTGGATGCTATCACTTCTTGTTAATATCTGCCAAGCTAAAAAACTTAGCTGTGTGGGACAGCTATATAGCACATCCTCTGTATTCTCAAGGCACAAACTATACGGATTAATTGCAGCATTCAATGTCATGATCTAGGGCCAGCATGCCTTTGAGCCCATGCCAAGTCTCTGTCAGTTCCCGATCATGTGAATTTAGACAAGTTGGTCTCAATGCATTATTCCCTGTTCTAATGATTTACACATGAGTTTTTCCCACAATTAAACAAGGTAATATATATAGCATTGGCAAAATTATGGGGTGCTAATTAAGCACTTAATAAGCATTAGTTATTTTTATCTATTATTAGCATTGTTGTGATCTAGTCCATCTCATTTCATGTCTGTGTAGTATTCCGAAGAATAGATTATCTATTTTCACCTATTCTAAATAATACTTAATTTTACATATTATTCAATAATACCAATCCTATAAAGAAAACTTTATGTAGATCTCAACCTCCTCTTTATTTAAAATATTAAAAATTGAAAAATTAAAATGTCAAAAAATAAGCATGTTTAAGTTGTGATAATATACTGTCATATCAATCACTTCTCGGCCCCTTGCTAAGATCAAGTATACTGTCATATCTTCTCAATTTTTCACCAAACTGTGATCTTTCAAGAGGATACATGTTCTCTGATTTATCTTTGCACAGCCAAGAGCAAGTTATCAATTTTCTCAGAATTTTGATAATCTGATTAGGAAAAATTCATTTTATTATTCTTGCTTACTTCAGTATAAATAATACCATCACCTTTTCACATATTTATTGGCCATCTCTATTTCTCCTTTTAAACTGGCCTTTTAATGTCTGTTATCCATATACCTTTGACTTTTTTTCTCTATTCTCTAGTCTGTGCATAAGATTCTTATTTTAGACTGTGTCTTTTTTAGATAACTAAGTGGTAAACATTTTTGCCCCAAGTTGTTATATTTTCTGGTAACATTTTATAAGGCATCTTTTGCATAAGGAATTTAAAGATTTTCTATAATGATTGTTGTCATTGCTGTACCTGGGCACCTGGAGCTCTGTGTGCACCAGAGGAGGTGCCATATCAGGAACAGAAGTTGTCACCCCAAGGTGGGGACAGGGAAGAGCTGTGCCATCTATAGATGTCATCACTCAAAAGGGCACTCCAGACACCTACACTACTGGGCTCAGGCCTCTCACTGGAGAATTTTCTTTTTCTCCTTGTCTCTCTTTCACTTGAGCTAACATTCCTGACATTTGGTTTCCTCTTTGAACCAGACCACGTGTCTCATATTTTACAGGTGTAAAAGGAAGATGAATATGAGAACTGTATTATTCAGCTGCTTGGTGGGATAAATGCAGTAACAGAACACAAGTGACTGGCAAATCTTCTAGTATTACTGAACATTTTATTTTATTTTTATTTATTTATTTATTTTTTTGAGACAGAGTCTCGCTTTGGTGCCCAGGCTAGATTGAGTGCCGTGGCGTCAGCCTAGCTCACAGCAACCTCAAACTCCTGGGCTCAAGTGATCCTGCTGCCTCAGCCTTCCGAGTAGCTGAGACTACAGGCATGTGCCACCATGCCCGGCTAATTTTTTCTATATATATTAGTTAGCCAATGAATTTCTTTCTATTTATAGTAGAGACAGGGTCTCGCTCTTGCTCAGGCTGGTTTCGAACTTGCGCGAGCAATCCACGCGCCTCAGCCTCCCAGAGTGCTAGGATTACAGGCATGAGCCACCGCACCCGGCCCTACTGAACAGTTTAAATGAAGGTTACCTACTACTTTGGTCAAACTCCTTAAAATACAAATAAAGAAGGAAAGACTATTAAATAAAATACACACGAGGCACAACTCAGGCATGGGAGAAACAGAATCTAGCTTTTCTTATGTATAACCCTCTAATAATACTTGTGTGAAGCAGCAGTACAGCCTGTTGTGCTGGGCTATATGTGGTTATTCTATCTACAAACCAGAAAGGGTGGCACAGGTCACAAGCACCCTGTCAAAATTGAGCTCCTAGTGTCTGTAAGGGGAAAGTAATTTAAAAGAATGCAACCACTAAAAAAAGAAAGACCATTATATATTATTAAATAAAAAGAGCACAATTTAAATTACATGAGCATCTTCAATACAAATAGCTATAAATGTACATAAAGAAGAGTGAAAGAGGATGAAAAACAGCTAACTTGTGAATAGGAAAGCAGTAAAATAAAAGAAGTAGCCATTCCTACTATTTTCTCTACTTCATAAAAATATTAATATAGGGCCAGGTGCGGTGGCTCACACCTGTAATCCTAGCACTCTGGGAGGCCGAGGCAGGAAGACTGCTTGAGCTCAGGAGTTCGAGACCAGCCTGAGCAAGAGCAAGAACCCATCTCTACTATAAATAGAAAGAAATTAATTGGCCAACTAATACATAGAGAAAAAACTAGCCGGGCATGGTGGTGCATGCCTGTAATCCCAGCTACTCAGGAGGCTGAGGCAGTAGGATTGTTTGAGTCCAGGAGTTTGAGGTTGCTGTGAGCTAGGCTGACCCATGGCACTCACTCTAGCCTAGGCAACAAACCGAGACTCTGTCTCTATATATATATATATATATATATATATATAAATACAGGAAAACTAGAACTAAAAACATCAGGTTCTCAAATGCCTGTTGTCTCTTTGAGTCTTCCCAACACAAAGAAAAATATGTAACAATCTGAATAGTGAGGTGGGATTTTAACGCGAAGAGAGGCAAGTCTTACTCACTTTGAACATGGTCATTTTTCATCCAACTTCTCGGAATTTGTAGAGTCCAGGGTTATGCAGTTCGTGGCAAGGCAGTACCTGGAAAGTGCCACAGATGTCAGAAAAACATACAAAGGGTGGTGTGGGATGCTGCCCACCAACACAGATGTGTATTGTGAATCAGCAGGAGAATATTCACACCAGCATTAGTCATAATAACGCAAAAGTATAAACAACCAAAATACTTTATCTATAAGCAAACAGGCAAAATGTGACATATCATATAATAGAATCTAATGTGGAGATTAAAAGGAATGAAGTACTGACTCATCCTACAACATGCACGAACCATGAGAACATTACACTAAGTTAAAGAAGCCACTCACAGAAAACCAGACGTTGTATGATTCTATTTCTGTGAAATTCCAGAGTAGGAAAGTGAATGCGGTGAAAAAGTAGGTAGGTGGTCCCTGCATATGTACGGTGAAAAAAGGATTAACAATAAGCAGGCATGCAAAGTCTAACTGTGGGATGAAAATGATTTAAACTGAATTATGGTGAGGGTTACTCTGCTCAATAAAGTTCCTAAAGATCATTGAATTGTACACATACTATGGATGAATGTATGCTATAAAGTTGGAAAAAATAATTCCTTAACTACATGTCATTGAAATCGAGATCAGATTCTGAGTCTATACTGATAGAATACTTATATTTAAATGAATGAATAAGTAAATGGAGGAGAAGGGGAAGGTAATTTGTACAGTAGAAGGCCCACTAATAAGTGGATGTCTCCGTAAAAACTTAATTAAGTAAAAAAAAGTATTAAATAGTAACTTTACAATGGAGAAACCTGACATAACTCTGGCCAGGTGAACAAAATTGAGATCGGCAATAATAGGACAAACTGACATTATTGGTCCCTGTTATTCTGCAACGAAAAGGACCCTTCACCAACAGTGGATGGTGGTATCTCCACCAACAATGCATAATCTGAACCTAAACGTTAAATACATCAGACAAACTCCAAATGAACATCTTTCTCTAAAACAACCTGCCTGTACACTTGAAAAATATCAAGGATAAATAACAAGAGTTTTAAAAAGGTTATGATATCCTTCAAGACTAAAGAAGACTTTGAAGGGGGGTAAAAGTGGGGATGATTAATAGGTACAAAAATATAGTTAGATAGATAGGGTGAACAATATTTGACAGTACAACGAAGTGACTATAGGCAACAATAAGTCATTATACTTTAAAATAACTTAAAGAATGGAATTGGAATCTAACACAAAGAAATGATAAATGTTTGGGGAAATGGATGCCCCAATTACACTGGATTGGATTAATACACATTGTATGCCTGTATCAAAACATCACAGGTATCTTGTAAATATATACAACTATTAAGTACCCATAATAATTAAAAATAAATAATTTTAAAAAGATAACAGAAACATAACTATCATAAAAACAATATATAAAATTAAACTTTGAATGGGATTGTGTGTGGAGAGGGGCATGGGTATAGTTATAAGGACTTAAAACATAGAACAAAAGTAAATAGGAAACTACACATTGGATAACATGTCATCTAATGTTATATAGCACTATCGAAAAGATAACACTATTAACTACTTTTAGTAGTGGTTTTTTTTTTTTTTTTGAGACAGAGTCTCACTCTATTGCCTGGGCTAGAGTGCCGTGGCATCAGCCTAGCTCACAGCAACCTCAAACTCCTGGGCTCAAGCAATCCTTCTGCATCAGCCTCCAGAGTAGCTGGGACTACAGTCATGCGCCACCATGCCGGGCTAATTTTTTTTCTATATTATTTTAGTTGGCCAATTAATTTCTTTCTATTTATAGTAGAGACGGGGTCTCACTCTTGCTCAGGCTGTTTTCGAACTCCTGACCTTGAACATCCGCCCACCTTGGCTTCCCAGAGTGCTAGGATTACAGGTGTGAGCCACCACGCCTGGCCAGTAGTGTTTTAATAGATATCTCAAATTTAATGTTATGTGAAACTCTACAACCAACCCTTTCTAAATGCCTCTTAACAAGACAACCCATGATTACCCCAGAATGTGGGCTTCCTTGCTGCACAAAAGACACAGTAAGCTGTGTCTGGTTATAGGTATGTTCCTGGTGATATTTGCTGATGGGCAACAACAGAGCAAACAGGCAGTATGTAAAAAAATTGGTAAATTTGGGTAAGATTATATGAGAATTACTTATATTATTTTTGCAACTTTTCTATAGGTTTCCAATTCTACAAAAATTAAAAGTTCTAAAGTGTCAGGAAACAGTCATAGGAATAATACCTGTGAGAATAATAAGGATGAACATGATATGACAGTTCACTAGTTTATTTTCTCTTAACAGTGTTTGGAAATTCCCATAGTTAAATGGACAAGGGGAAGATACATTTAAAAATGATAATAATTTAGTTAAAATATTCATAAATAAATATAGGAATATACACAAAGAGAGACTAAAAAGAAATGCAAAGGAAGCTTAACAATGACTATCTTTCCATCCTGGGTCAATGAGAGATTAAAAAAACTTTTTTCTAGCCATATTTCTCTAATTTCTGAATGTTCCACAATGATATGGTTCCATAACAATGCAAAATACTTGGAAGAAGTGAAACAAAAGAGTTGGCCATACTTGAAAAAACTCATGGAGAAGCCCAAGCGCATGAGCCTTGCTCTCCCTAACTTAACTTTCCCCACCTGATTCCAGTTAGTTCCTACCCCTCAACAAAAATGTATTCAAGAGATTCAAAAATGTATTCAACTCAGGGTCAGGACCCAGACTTCCCAGGTTCAAAACCCAGCTCCCTCTTACTAGTTAGTAGGTGACCATGTGCTTTGTGTCTCACTCTCATCTTTAAAATGAAAAAAAGCAGTACCTCTCCACAAAGCCATGGTGTGTCATAAATGTATTTATTTATTAGAACCCTCAGAATGTTAGCAATTATGAGTTAATTATTATCAACACTCATGCCCCAGGACACTTGCTATACATTGTTGAGGTGAACATCTCTGTAAAAGAATCAAGGCAAGTACCGTGTAGAGCTTTGCTTTCAGTAGCCAAGAAGTCACGCCTTGCGGTTCTCTTTAAAAAGTAAGGCTGGGGAAAGAGAAAGCTGTGAAATACCCCATGTCGCCATACTCAATAAAAGGTAAATGCTCCCTTCCCTTCATGGAGGATGGAAGCAACCCTCTCCTTCCTAATAAGAGGTCAGAAGGCGGCCCGGATTATCCAGCGTCCTGCAGGGGTCAGAGAGAAGGGGCAGGGCCACCGCAGCTCTGACGCCAAGCAGGGGACTTGACCGCTTCCAGGCAAACCCTTTGCACTCCGATATCGAGTGTGACTCGACACGGTTAGCATCAGTAGCAGCTCACACCATGCAAAATTATAGAGATTAAAATTACTCTTTGAATGTATCAATAATTTGAAATATAAAAAATCCAAATAAATAAGTTTGTATGAAAAGAAACTCCAGTATTTATTATTCTAGGGTATTTAAAAAATTAAATCCCGAGTAGAATAAAGGAATCAGAGAAAAAAGCAAGCGAGTGCAAAGGGTTTAACAATAAGAAGAGATCTCTACTCATCGCGTTACAGGAACTGTTTTGAAGCTTTCATTTTAACTATCTCATTCAATTACCAAAACAATTTTATTATAATAAGGTGTTCCTAATATCCTCATTTTAAAGAACAGTAATGGGAGTTACAGGGAGATTAAGTAACACCCCAACGTTACATTGTTAACTGGCCTCACGCGTGGGGTGGAGAGAAGCGGATTGAGGGAGCTCAGAGTCAGGAAAACCCTAAAACCAGGCGAGACGGGACAAGACCAAGCTCCAAACTTCCCCGGGGACGCGAGGATCACCCCAAACACCACAAGGCTGCGCTTCGAGATCGCAAACCGCCGCCCTCGCACCTCCAAACCTCCACTCTCCGTCGAGACTTCCTTTCCCCTAAATCGATCACCAATTCGGTGAGGATCCAAAGCGTAGATCCAGATAGGCCTGCAAGATTCGGGACTCCCCCAAACTACCACTGACAAGAATGGTGGTGAACTCACACTCTTGGAGCGGAAGAGCCTGGGACGCCGCAGAGCGTCTGGACTACACTTCCCAGAACTCCGTGGATCCCTCTTGAGCGAAACTGGCTGTAACGCCACAGAGCCTTTGGACTACACTTCCCAGAATTCCCCGGATCGCTCCGCTTTAGTAGAAGCGACGGCGACCACACGGAGACTGTGGAGCATAGTTTTGTGAATACTGAAGGAGAAACATCCGTAGTCGCACCCACCTAGGGAAGCTTCGCGAGTACCCGGAGCTCGTTGACTACACTTCCCGCATGCCCAAGTGGAACTAATCAATAATGTGTTTACTATTAAAACTGAGAGTTAGGTTATTAGCTCTCCATGAGTCCCCAAAAGAAAATATTTAATATGAAGCTGTGCCCCAAAGAGTTAAAGAAAAAAACAGGGACTAACAAATTTTTGAGCTTGCAGGATGGCAGATAAAAGAAACAACTTGTTGAAATGCTGAAACCCTCTGAGCTTGTAATATAATACTGGCTGAAATTGGTTGGAACCAATATGGCCAACTTGAGTCTGCACAGAGTGAGATTGCTGTTGTCACAGCCCAATTTCTGCTGCATGTTTCTGTCAACAGAAAAGAACCCAACTTCTGTAAAATAATTTAAACAAGTTTATTCTGAGCTGAATATGGGCCACCGCTGCCCAGAGAGCCACACCAAAGAAGCCTTGAGCAAATGGTCTTGCTGTGGTTGGGATACAGTTTGGTTTCATACCTTTTAGGGAGACAGGAATTACATGTAAAGTCATTAATCAATACATGGAAGCTGTACATTGGTTTGGCCCCCAAAAGCAGGACATCTGGAAGCAGGGGATAACATTATTGGTGGGTCTAAAGGTTCTTTGATATAATTGGTTAGAGAAATGAAGCTTTCTCTAAAGTCTTAGAATGTTTTAAGATAAGGAAATCTTAATCAGAGACAAACCACTGGACATATACTCAGACCTAAGTGATCTGTTAAGTAAAAATAGAAGACCTGCTGGAGTGTTTCAGCTTTTGTCTTATATAGCCTTAGGCCTGTTAATGAGTTACAAAGAATATCTCAAAGAAGAGACAAGGGCATGCAGAGTGGCATGTCTGTCTTCCCTTATGGCCAGCAACTCAGCTTTACGGTATTTCTGGGGTCCCGTTGGCCAAGAGGGGGTCCATTCAGTCAGGTTGCAGGGAGCTTAAGATCTTATTTTTGTTCACATTTCATACTAATTCACCCTGAATTTGTACACGTGACCCATGAAGAGACAACTGCCCATGCTTGAAGTCTTTCCAGACCTCTCCTTTCCTTCCACCAATTACCAACTAATCCCACAAACTGTTAATGAACCCACAAGGGGGATTTCCTTGTTGCTCTCCCCACAGAAAGTTAATTACTGAGACAACAAGGATTGTCAAGGAGGAAAGGATTTATTACAGTGGACCTGTCTACTAGGAGGGGGAGGTATAGAATGCCTCAAATCTGCCTCCCTGCTCAACAGGGTCAGGGGTTTCCTGGAGGTGAAATGAACAATGCATCAGGGGAATGAGCATCATCATGTTTGGGGTGGAGTTCAGGGCACACAAGTACAGTGAGAAATCATGCCGATATATCCATCCCATGATGAAAAATGGTATATAAGTCCCTCCCAGGGTGGGGATTTTAGGATTATAATGAGCTAGGGCTGAATATTGGTCATTCTTTTAGCCTTGTGTGTAGGCTCAGTGGGTCCTTTGGCATAATCTGTGGTAGGGTGTTGCTTATCTAGTGTTCGCTGGACAAACATGTGATGTTGTAAAGCTTTGTAGTTATCTTGTGGCTGCAAAGAGGCTCTGCTGTTTCTGGGAAAGAAACTCAAAAGGGAATATCTCAGTGCAACAGAAAGTTATAAAGTTCTGGTCAGCAAATCTTACTGGCCTTGGAACTTGAAACATAAGAGAACTACAAACAAAAAAACCTATAAAAATGTTTTCTTGGGCTGGGCACAATGGCTCACACCTGTAATCCTAGCACTCTAGGAAGCTGAGGCAGGAGGATTGTTTGAGCTCAGGAGAGCAGCCTGAGCAAGAGTGAGACCCTATCTCTACTGAAAATAGAAAAAATTACCTGGACATGGTGGCATGCACTGTAGGCCCAGCTACTCGGGAGGCTGAGGCAGGAGGATCACTTGAGCTCAGGAGTTTGAGGTTGTTGTGAGCTTGGCTGACACCTTGGCACTGTAGTACAGGCAACAGAGCAAGATTCTGTCTCCAAAAAAAAAAAAAAAAAAAATAGGTTTCTTGCTTATGGAGCAGGTTGCAGAATTACCATATGAATCAATAATTTCATATGGCAACAAAACAAATACTTGTCCATGAACGTTTACAGCAGCATTATTCACAACAGACAAAAGATAGAACCCAAATGTCCATCAATGGATGAAGTGATAAACAAACTATAGTATGAACATAAAATATTATTCATCTATAAAAAGGAATGAAGAACTGATATATGCTATCATGTCATTGAACTTTCAAAGCACCATGCTAAGTGAAAGAAGTCAGAAACAAAATGTTCCATAGCATATGATTCCATTTATATGAAATATGCAACATAGGTGTTCAATAAGACAGAAAGATTGGTGTTTGCTAGGGATAGGGCTTAAGGACAATGTGAATGACTGCTTACAGGGTAGGGGATTTTCTTTGGGGTAATGAAAATGTTTCACAACTTTGTATTTGTACTAGATGCCATTGCCATTGAATTATATATTTTAAGACAGTTAATTTCATGTTTGTATATTAGACCTCAATACAACTGTTTCTACAGGCCGGGCTGGTGGCTCACACCTGTAATCCCAGCTCTCTGGGAGGCCAAGGCGGGTGGATTACTCTAGGTCAGGAGTTCAAAACCAGCCTGAGCAAGAGCGAGACCCCGTCTCTACTATAAATAGAAAGAAATTAATTGGCCAACTAATATATATAGAAAAAATTAGCCAGGCATGGTGGCACATGCCTGTAGTCCCAGCTACTCGGGAGGCTGAGGCAGCAGGATTGCTTGAGCCCAGGAGTTTGAGGTTGCTGTGAGCTAGGCTGACACCACAGCACTCACTCTAGCCTGGCAACAAAGCGAGACTCCGTCTCAAAAAAAAAAAAAAAAAAAAGAACATGATTTTGTCTTCAGATGGTTACCTGTCCAATTTTAACTCTCTTAGGTTCCCTTGGCATGACTGCATGTTCTGTGGGTGCAGTTGACCCACATCGCACGGAAACTTTTAAGCATTCTGTTTATTACCACACTGAGTAACATGCCTTCCCTGTGACTTACCTTGGAGCTTTCCATAGAGAACATATTCATTTCTGGGAAGAAATCCTGATTGAATGGGGATTCTGATGTCTGCTTCTCAGACATCTCCCCTACATTGGGGGGAAAAAATCTCAATTTCTTGATGTCTCAATCAATAAACAACTTTCCAGCTACCTTTTTTTTTCTGACAGATTTTTCCATCTGCAGCCCATTTGCCTTTTCCAAAGTATACTTGCATGTCACTGCTGCCAGGTTTCTCCCTCCTTCTCCTTGAGGGGAAAGAATTAAGATAAAGGTGACATGAGTCACGCAGGTGAATGTTACCTATATTTCTGGTCACCTATTTTCAAAAACGTGCATATTTCTCCATCTATTTTATACAAGTTTAATTGTTAAACATGTTAAAGAATATAGATTTTAAATACTTTTTCCTTTATTTTTATAGAGCCGTAGTACTGTATTTTGAACTGGTGAACTTTATAACCTGGAAGGAATTGGGAAACTGCCCTTTCAAAATATAAACATCCTGAAAGAGACTCTCCTTTCTCCCCAAAAACCTTATAAGTTACAGTGTATTAAACATGTCTGTGTACCAATATGCACCAACAGGTATACCCTTACCTATTAATATTTTCCAAGATTCCAAATAAATATTTCCAATATTTTCCATTAATATTTTCCATCATTAGAGGTTATCTTTCCTTTGGAGAAAATTTACTTAATTCAGGACTTGGTAATATTCTGACCAAAGTTTCCAACCTTTTTATGAGTGTGTGCCATGATAAGAAACACATCTTTCGGCCGGGCGCGGTGGCTCAAGCCTGTAATCCTAGCTCTCTGGGAGGCCGAGGTGGGTGGATCGTTTGAGCTCAGGAGTTCGAGACCAGCCTGAGCAAGAGCGAGACCCCATCTCTACTATAAATAGAAAGAAATTAATTGGCCAACTAAAATATATATAGAAAAAATTAGCCGGGCATGGTGGCACATGCCTGTAGTCCCAGCTACTTGGGAGGCTGAGGCAGCAGGATTGCTTAAGCCCAGGAATTTGAGGTTGCTGTGAGCTAGGCTGACGCCACGGCACTCACTCTAGCCTGGGCAATAAAGTGAAACTCTGTCTGAAAAAAAAAAAAAGAAACACATCTTTCATTATAACCAGGACAAATATTTTTCATGGATGTAGATGTATATGGGAGACTTTAGTAGGTATTTCATGTAATGACACTTTTCATGCTTGTCATGATGATGTGCTAATTTCTACTCTAGTTCTAGTTTCTCAATGCTCATTAGAAAAATTTTAACTTATTTTACACCTCACTAATAATCTTCAGTCTTTAATTTGAAAATGGACATAAAGGCCTATTTTTCTATATTATATATTTTCTGTACTCTCTTTTCTTTTTTTTTTTTTTTTTTTTTTGAGACAGAGTCTCACTTTGTTGCCCAGGCTAGAGTGAGTGCCGTGACGTCAGCCTAGCTCACAGCAACCTCAAACTCCTGGGCTCAAGCAATCCTACTGCCTCAGCGTCCGGAGTAGCTGGGACTACAGGCACACGCCACCATGCCTGGCTAATTTATATATATATATATATATATATATATATATATATATATATTTAGTTGTCCAGCTAATTTCTATTTTTGGTAGAGTCCGGGTCTCGCTCTTGTTCAGGCTGGTCTTGAACTCCTGACCTTGAGTAATCCGCCCGCCTCGGCCTCCCAGTGCTAGGATTACAGGTGTGAGCCACCACGGCCGGCCTTGAACTTTGTTTTCAATGAGAAAGTCCAATAACCTCACATGGTACCGACCAGGGCATAACCCCTCAGACATTCTTTTAATTTCAAGTGATTCTTTCCACCTTTCATTATCACATCAGGAGCATCCCCCTTTGTATACCCCTGTCAGGTACAGCCTTTTTGATTCTCATCAAAACCGCAGATGTCTATTGCTTTCCTATTTCAGATACCCAAGTTATTCATATCAACACAGAAAAATAAAATTACGTATACATGTGTGCAAACTTGTTGTGCAGGAATATTTTTAATATGTAGATATAAATACTCCTAGGTGTTTGATATTTAGCATTGAGACAAGTTTAACCAACTACAAAATTTAGAAGGCCAGTTTACAGAAGACTGCCCTCACTTCATACCAAGTACAAATTCAGGGATTTCCCAATACTATTTTTACATTCAGTAATTCACTTTTATACTCAAAGTTAGGACTTTTCCAGGGAAAAGATGCACATTCCATTTTGCCAGAAGAAAAATCAAAGAAATAGTCCTGAGAAGTACCAAATGAGGAACTTCTATTGTATTCTCCCTGTGGAGTCAGAATATGTTACATTCCTAAGATTAAGGTGTGACTTAGACACAGAATAGGGCCAATCAAGGAAACTCACATGAGCCTTGGTTTCCAGAGTAAAAATTATTGGGCTTCCATTACATAGCCATTATTGGTTGATTGAGTCCCATGTAGTTAATCAATCTGTTAACCCACTGATTCCATGTGACCTAAAGCCCTACCTTAAATCACATTGTTCTTGTTTCTGACATGGTGAGCTCCACTCCCTAATCCCCAAAGGAGTGGCTGGACACAATCCTAAGTCATATTGTTTTACTATCCAAAGTGACCCACTGTTTGCCCCCAGAAAACAAAGATATTCTCCTCGGGCATGACATTCTAAGCATACTTCTCAAATGCTGAGGACAACTTCTAGCCTTTATTTTGAGTAAAGTTAATTTCCTTACTTTATAAGGATATCCAACACAATTGCAAATATACAAAGTATTGATAATGTTATTGCTTTACCTTAAAATTCCTTTTGATTCATATTTTATTATGTATATAATTTATTAGGTTCATAATTTATCATGAAAGATTTTAGACTGAATATAAAATTCTATAGGATCAGTAACAGCTAAAGTGTATGTATCATTAATTTTTTATTAAGTGTTTTATTTCTATCAAGTATTTCACACATGAGACTTGGTATGGTTATAAACTGGACTCATGCAAACCACAGAATATGTTGTACTTAGAATACACAAATTGAATGTTCTTTGTATTTATTACAGTTTCATGCCATGTCCTAAATGTGAAATCTTGGTAACATTAAACTAAGGCTTTACTTGTTCACATCTCTCAATTCTGTGTTCTGATAGGATGCAAGATCCAGACTGAGTTGGAGACTGTTCCAGAAGCAGAACCACATGAAGAGTTGTCCTGCCAGAAAATCTGGGAACAAATTGCAAGTGACTTAACCAGGTCTCAAGACTATATGATAAATAGCTCTCAGTTCTCCAAACAAGGTGATATCCCCTCTACCAGATTGAGATCTCTTATTCACATAGCACAGAAGACTTACCAGGGTAATGAGTGTAAACAGTCCTTCAGTGATGTCTCCATCTTTGATCTTCAGCAGCAATTACACTCAAGAAAGAAGTCTCATACATGTGATGAATGTGGAAAAAGCTTCTGTTATAGCTCAGCTCTTCGTAATCATCAGAGAGTCCACATGAGAGAGAAACTTTATAAATGTGATGTGCGTGGTAAGGAATTCAGTCAGAGCTCACATCTGCAAACTCATCAGAGAGTCCACACGGAAGAGAAACCATTTAAATGTGAGCAATGTGGGAAAGGCTTCAGTCATAAATCAGCACTTAATGTTCATTGAAAATTACACACAGGAGAAACCTTATAATTGTGAGGAATGTGGAAGGGCCTTCATTCATGATTCACAGTTTCAGGAACATCAGAGAATCCATACTGGGGAGAAACCATTCAAATGTGATATATGTGGTAAGAGCTTCCATGGTAGATCAAGACTTAATAGACATTCCATGGTTCACACAGGAGAGAAACCATTCCAATATGACACATGTGGTAAGAGCTTTCATCAGAGATCAGTACTTAATAGTCATTGCATGGTCCACACTGGAGAGAAACCGTACAAATGTGAGCAGTGTGGCAAAGGCTTCATTTGTAGGTGAGATCTTTTTAAGCATCATATGGTCCACACAGGGGAGAAGCCATATAGTTGTAAAGAATGTAGGAAGAGCTTCAGATGGTCCTCATGTCTTTTGAAACATCAGCGAATCCATAATGGAGAAAAACCATTTAAATGTGAAGAATATGGGAAGAGATTTTATACAAATTCACAGTGCTATTCCCATCAGAGAGCCCACAGTGGAGAAAAGCCATACAAATGTGAAGAGTGTGGCAAGGGCTACAAAAGGAGGTTGGATCTTGACTTTCACCAGAGGGTCCACACAGGAGAAAAGCTATACAACTGTAATGAATGTGGGAAGAGCTTCATTTGGGCCACATGTATTTGAAAACATCAGAGACTCCACAATGGAGAAAAACCATTCCAATGTGAAGAGTGTGGGAAGAGGTTTACTCAAAATTCACATCTTCATTCACATCAGAGAGTCCACACTGGAGAAAAGCCATACAAATGTGAGGAGTGTGGGAAAGGCTACAACAGTAAGTTTAATCTTAACATGCACCAGAGGGTCCATACAGGAGAAACACCTTATAATTGTAATGAATGTGGGAAGAGCTTTGGCTGGGCTTCATGTCTTTTGAAACATCAGAGTTCACAGCGGAGAAAAGCCATTCAAATGTGAAGAGTGTGGGAAGAGGTTTACTCAGAATTCACAACTTCATTCCCATCAGAGAGTCTACACTGGAGAAAAGCCATACAAATGTGAGGAGTGTGGGAAAGGCTTCAGCTGGACTTCAACTTGTTTGACCCATAAGAGACGACACAGCAAGGAAACATCACTGAAATGTGAGGAGTGTGGGAAAGACTGTGTACACAGTTCATACTTTAAAGTCCAAGTTAAAGTTCACAGTGTAGATAAGCCATACAAATATGAGGACTGTGGGAAGGGCTACAACCAGCACTTGAATCTTGGTATGCATCACAGAGTCCACATGAGAGAGAAACCCTGGAAGTGTGGGGAGTGTGGTATGTCTTTCAACCTGGCCTCAAGTCTTCAACTTCATCAGTGTCCACACTGGAGACATACTTTAGTAATGTGATGTATGATAAAGTGTTCACTTAGTTTTCATGAATATAATCTCATATGAGAGTTCATAAGGGGGAAATACATTAAAATGTGAGACATGTGGTAAGCAATTCACTTTGAGTTCATATGTTATAATTTATCACAGAATCCATGCTAGTGATAAATTTTATCCAGTCTTGTAGGAGGGAAATCAATTGTTCAAGTTAGAGTCAGTGTTTCAGCCATAGCTCAGCATAACCCAGTGGTCCAGGACCACGATAGTGGAGAATCCTTGTAAGTGGTACAATAAAGCTTCATTCAGAAGTTTGATGGTTATAGTTATCATTCATGAGACAGGCCTTAGAAAGAATAAGAGTTTGTTCAGGCATTTACAAAACTCTAATGATGAACATGCTAAAATTGATGTCCACTAGAATGTAAGCTACATGCATCTTTGCTTTTGAATCTTTACAACCTTAACATTGAGTAGCAATTTCTATCTGTGTTCAGTCCTTATTTTTTGTTTTGTTTTTTTAATCAGATGCTCTCAACAGTATCAAGTACTCATTTGTTACATGAATCAAAAGAAGAAAACATACAATATTTTAAAAATTGTATCCAAGAGGGAACATGGAAAAAATAATTCAAAGAAACATGAGTTGCCGGGCGTGGTGGCTCGCGCCTGTAATCCTAACACTCTGGGAGGCTGAGGTGGGTGGATCGCTCGAGGTCAGGAGTTTGAAACCAGCCTGAGCAAGACCCCACCTCTACTAAAAATAGAAAGAAATTAATTGGCCAACTAAAAATATATATACAAAAAATTAGCCAGGCATGGTGTCACATGCCTGTAGTCCCAGCTACTTGGGAGACTGAGGCAGGAGGATTGCTTGAGCCCAGGAGTTTGAGGTTGCTGTGAGCTAGGCTGATGCCACAGCACTCACTTTAGCCTGGGCACAAAGTGAAACTCTGTCTCAAAAAAAAAAAAAAAAAAAAAAAGAAAGAAAGAAAGAATGAAACATGAGTTGAAATGCAGAGTACACCCAGTACTGTAATCCACAGCATCATTTTGAATATTACTCTATATCACTTGGCTCCTCGCTTCCCCTTATCTGAAGTTGGATTTTCATTTTTTTGTGGCTCTAGCACCCCAAGATAAATATAGCAATAGAACCATAAATTTAAAAAAAAAACAATAAAACAATATGCCAAATGAGAAGGTCAAGTGCTAACCACTATACATAAATTAGCCTCTTTCATGTCCCCACTTTGGTTGGAAGCAAAAAAAAAAAAAAAATAGAAGAGACCCTATAAAGTGCCTCTAACAACTCATACCTCATTAAAATCATCAAAAATAAAAACCTTGGGTCCATCATACCAAAGTAAAGAGGTTTCCCATGAAAAAAAGAGGACCCAAATCCCCAATGGAGGGGCCCAGCCTTTAGGCGATCTAAAATATCTATTTTAAAAAAATGTTGATATTTTCTCTAACCTTTAATTATTTATTCTGTCTACAGGATGGAGAGACAGATCCTTAGTAAGGATTTCCCCGGGCTATCAACTCTTCTATTAATCTGTCTTATTACTGGGTTTATTATCCTAAACCTCATTCAGTACAAATATTTCTTCTTTTTTTTTGTAGGTAAATAGTTATTATTATTTTTTTTGTTTCGGCATATTATGGGGGTACAGATTTTAAGGTTTCAATAAATGCCCTTTCCCCCCTCCCCCCACAAGTCTGAGTTTC